>BMAW01131838.1:729-11079 GCA_019974015.1 Nephila pilipes
TACCACCAGTTGCAGTGAGTTCCTATTCAAGCCTCTCTTTTGTCTGTAGCTTATAATCTATTTTTATCTGATACGAACACTTTATATCTATGATCGTTAACATGTCTATCAATGACGATAAGTCTCTAATCTGCTGTTTCCAGCCAATTCTGTCTTATATTCCGTGAAAGGCTGTTTTTAGATTATTTTTTTTTTGTAATAGTTTTTGTTTTCAGATATCCTTTTTACCCCTGCACTTTTTTTTTGGTGGGCATGCACCACGTTCATGAATTTCTATTCTTGTTTTAAATTTCATTTCTTAGGAGAATAACTCTGATTTTTGTCACACTGGAACTCGAAAACATATTTATGACTTCCATGTTTCACTGAAACAAAGCAAACCGTCACGTATCAGTCTCAATCGAAATTGTTAGTGCTACTATCTGTTGCTCATTAACCACCTGTGTGCTCTGTAGGGACTGTGTTATACTTATAATACCGTTTATTTTAGAGCATGAAACCAATACTTTATATATTTTGATTTGAGTAATTAGTAGCATATAAATAAAGTTTCAAACATGAAGATTGTGTATCTCATGAATTTAAAATTTTCAAATCATTTCAGAAAGCTTTCTGTGAGGCATGAAACAAAAACTTGTTAGGAGCTTTCATTAGAATCAAAACAATAATTTTAATAATTATTCTGCATGGTTCTGCCATTTCATTTAAGTAAATAAAACTATAAGCTACCATGTGATGATAAATGTGTGGGAAAAACGAGTACTTTTCTAACATTTATGACGGGCTAAATATGTGGTTTAAGAAATATATCACCTCCCCTGAAAGGGTTAACAGGATAGTTTCGAAAATACATCAAAGTTTACTCGAAAATTTCAAAACCGTTAAGCAACCCGCAAGGAAACAAAATATATTTGTTTTTTGAACACAACAGAAAAAAGTATTTGAAAGGTTAAAGAAGGCTTTGTCTGAAGACCCATTCTTACAGATTTACAAATATAGAAGAAGAACAAAATTACAAAGAAAATATGCCAAGAAGAACATAGTAAAAATAAAATTCAAAATTCAGAAATCTTACAACAAGAAGAGGAAAAAAAGGATCTGTGGATGTGGAAAAGCTCCAGAATACAAAATAGCTTATATGATTAAAAAAATTTCTATTAACACCGTTTAAAAATCAAATGTAGATAGATATTTGGTGTTCATTTGATTTAATTTTATGCTATGTTATTTTTTTTACATTTATTCAATTTTATCTTGTGTTATTTATCTTTTCTATATTTCATTATTTGCATTTTATATTGAATTATATTTGTATTTTTATCATTCGTATATGAAAATGTGGATAAAAAATCCATTAGATAATTTGCTCTTTGTAGAATATTGAAAAGTTTTTAAATCCCTCCTCTTCCCTATTTTTTGTTATTAGTTATTTTGGAAAATTATCAAATAAAAATATAATTCGGGAAGGTTTGCAAATTCCAGTATAGCTGGAAACCAGCTCTATTTGGAAGGATATTTTTGGATACCTTCAGACTCTATTTGGAACTCTGTAGCATTTTCCAGCTAATTATGAAAGTATTAACTGTATTTTCGGATATATTGTAGGACCGGTTCCTCAGTTGCTCGATGGGTGCAGATCGGCATTGAATTTTGGCTCATGCAGCTCCCCTGTTTCTGAACAAGGTTGGGAAGTGTTTAGTTCTAGCCCTCCTCTTCTCCTCTGCTTTTTTCTCCCGATGTAGCTCAACTCTGAACGCCAGCGCGCTTTCCAACAGCCATTGCCGATATGCTTTAAAATTGGGCTACTATCTATCTTTCTCGAGGGAACTAATAATCCAAAATCACCTGTACATAGTAATATTGTAAATAACCTTATTTCATCTAATCACGAATATAATATTGATTCGACTACAAGCTCGTTCAACCCTCTTGGTCTAAATATTATTTCATGGAACGCAGACAGTGTCAGAGCCAGTATTGCCGAGTTGCGGGACTTTATAGACAAGCACACCCCCGATCTTATCCTATTACAAGAAACACACTTGAGATCAGAAAACACATTTAAAATTGCAAACTACACAATTTATCGAAATGACAGAGCATTCCCTGATCGATCGAATCATACACGAGGCGGCACTGCAATTCTCATTAAAAATTCTCTCCGTCACTATAGAATCCCAACCCCTCAATTACGAGTGTCTGAAGCAACAATCGTTGCTATCACACCTCCGAGGGAAAAAACAATTTTCATTTCCTCAGTTTACATTCCACCCCATTCTAATTTAACTTATCACATCGCAAACGATCTTCAAGAACTATTAACTGTAGGAACTCCAAACATTATGATTGGAGACTTCAATGCAAAACACACTAAATGGAAATGCAATGCTAACCACCCCAGAGGCATCAAACTACTGAAATTTACAGAATCAAACAACATGAAAATCATAGCTCCGCCCAACCCTACTCACTTTAGCCAATCGTCTCAGACCACAATAGACATCACCTTAATGAAAGATTGCCATTGGCCAATTACCTGCACCTCCCTCCCCGAACTCTCATCAGACCACAATCCAATATACACATTCGTAGACCTAAAAATCAAAATCAAAATACGATTAAAATAATAAAGTTTACACAAATTGGTGTAACTTTAGTAATTATCTACGAAACACTAATTTTACCCTCTCCAACATTCACAACGGAGAGAATCTAGAAATGCATGTCGCCAATTTAACAGATAACATTCTCAATGCCTACCATACCTCATCTAAGCCATATTCCCCACAACAAACACATCACATCAACAAAGAAATTAGAGAATTGATCAAATACAGAAAGAGGGCCAGAAAAACCTGGTAATTCACCAAGAACCCTGAACACAAAAAACACTTAAACAAAGTCAACAAATTACTTAAAATAAAAATAAAAGAATATTCCAGGAAAGAATGGGAAACAACAACTCGAAAAAGTAACCGAACGCGGCTTCATCTGGGGAGCCGCAAGGGAACATAGAAAGAAGAGTACTATCATTTCAGCCATTACAGGCCCTACAAGTATCGCACTAGTAGACTCCGAAAAAACAGAAATACTTGCTGATTCCTTACAAAATCAGTTTCAACTAAATAAAACCAACACACCAACACATGACAGGACAATAAAACATGTCGTTCACAATTTCCTAATAAATGATAACAATTTTGAAAATGACTCCTCCCTACACTGTCACCTTTCTGAAATATTAAAATATATTAACAAAATTAAAATTAACAAATCACCAAGTCATGATGGTATAACCAATAAAATGTTAAAAAACCTTCCAATCCGAATTATCCTCCAACATCATTAACATCATCCATTAACAACATCATCAACCACATGCTAATAAGACTCGGTTGCTTTCCAAAGCTATGGAAAACAGCCTCATTCGTACCAATACTTAGGCCAGGAAAGGACCCCACAAATGCTGAAAATTATCGAACCATATCTCTACTTCAAATACTTGGAAAACTAGCAGAAAAAGTAATTCTAAATAGACTATCCAACTACCTGCACGAAAATAATATAATCATCCCAGAACAGCACGGCTTTATGACACAACTCTCTACTATCCACCAACTGACAAGAGTTACCAGCAATATTAGAACAGGATTCAGAAATAAAGAAAAGACAGGGGCTGTCTTCCTAGATATACAAAAAGCATTTGACCGAGTCTGGCATGAAGGATTAATTTACAAACTAATAAAAATCAACCCCTCCATATTTAATTACTCTCATTAAATCATACCTAGAAAATAGAAACTTTGTAGTTAAAATTAACAACACTTATTCTAATCCTAGAACTATCAATACAGGAGTTCCTCAGGGATCGCATCTCGGGCCAGCCTTGTTTCAAATTTTCGTGAACGACATACCTAAACACGACAAAACAATTCTCTGCATGTACGCAGACGACACAGCTATACTTGCAAAACATAGAAATAACGAAGTAATCGCACATCATATCAAGAGACACATTTCAATACTAGAAGACTGGTTCTCCAAATGGAAAATAGCACTGAATGTTACAAAAACGGAGGCCGTCTTCTTCACTAAAACAACAAGATAACCACTACCACAAATTTATATGCATAACACACCAATTCCTTGGTCTCAAAAAGCCAAATACCTTGGCATTATCCTTGATAAAACACTCATTTTTAGACAACACATAACAGAACTTCAAGATAAATTCCGACTTGCCGCGAATAAATTAAGGTATCCGTACACCTTCGAACAAAATTTTTTGAAATACATTGATATTTGTTATAAAAATACTTTTTTATGCTAAAATATAACCTAAAACTATGAAAAATACATTTAATAATTTGCTTTTAAATCAAAAAAAAATTTTGGAGTGAAAAACATAGTGAAAATAGTACATAAATTGATTATTAGAATAATGCTCATAACTCAAAAGTAAACAAAAATATCATTATTCTGTAACTTTTATCTTATTCATCATAATATTTTTGGGGGCTGGTACTACTTTCATGATGAAAATCGTATTACAATAATTTTTATTGTGTTTCGAGTCAAATAACAATGAAAAATCATAAAAAAGTTACAACAATACATGATTTACACCTTTGTTACTAAAAATATATCAATTTTATAATCATGAAAGTGGTAAGGGTTCTTAAAAATTGTATAAGGAAGACACTTGCAAAATTTCAATTAATTTGGTTCATAACTGTTTCTGATATCTACGTTGCCATATATAAATATGTCGAGAAAACTCATTTTGAGAAAAATCAAAAACAAACTTTCAATTGCAATTTTTAATAATAAACATAATAAAATATATTTAAAATGCCCCTGATTTATATATAACACCTTCTTTGCTTTCTAATACATTAATTTTTTCCCCTAAGAGCTCTGAGTATTTTTCGACGCTGCTTTACATTTGGTGTTGAATGACATGCAGCATCAAAAATTCGACAACTGTCAAGGTGTTTGTAAGATTTTAAGGTAAAATAACCAGGCGTTACATTTAATTTCCTTAAAATTTCAACATAGCCCTTGTACCCATCATTAAACTGTATAACAGCATCCAATGCACCAGATTTTAAAATTTTAAGGCACACGAAAACCTCTTTCGGTACCCTCTGCCAAATTATACCATTAAAACATTCATTGGCATTCTGTGTCTTACCATGAAGGCACTTTGACAGAAGTTCTTTAGAACACCGTTCTAAATATGTAGGTTTAATTAAATTTAATATATCATTAGATAAGCCATTATATTTTTCTTTGGGCTTTTTGCCGCATGACAGTGCTCGCTGATAATAACACCAGCTATCTTTCCCGATAGGGCACTGTCCATGCATGGGTTTCTTGCCACTCGATGCACAGTGGTACAAGGCCGCAATGACATTCTGTTGAAGTTTGAGTAGATTGCCTACATTACTTCGAACAGCAATTCCATAGTAATTTTGCAATCTGTCAATAAACGAATCAGTAAGTTTACCTTTACCAGATAAACTTTTATTTTTGGATTTCAGTTTGCGCAATCTCGCACCTACTCTTTTCTGAACATGCCCAATGCATTCCAGTTTAGTTACGCTATCTTTCCCATATGTGTCTTTCACGCTGATGAAGCCTTTAGAATCCCCGTCTCCATAATAGTGTGAATATTTCAAACCTCGTTTCACAATTGATCGTTTGAAGATCCTGTTTGCCCCAACAGCTTCCATCTTTAATGAGGAACCTTTAAAATTGCTTCGACACACATGATCTGCTTCAAGCGTCTCGGATACAATACCTTTAGGCATTTTCGAAAGCTTTCTGCAGGTCTGACAATATGATGACATTATTTCAATGTCTACTACTTTGCCAGTGTCGATTGACAAAGCAGCAACACACCCATTCATAGAAGTGTAACCTCTACGCTGCCATGTTCCATCGACAGAAACACCGCATTCAGCTAATTTATTTTTAGATGAATGAATATTCAAAACTTCATTAGCTGCCTTTTGCATTGACAGTTCACTTAATTACTTCTGAAATCACAGACATAAGTTTATTCTCATGATTGGTGTATGCAGTTTTACTGAGCCTGGGTAAATTTAATATTGCACATAATTTATATGCAGCAGAAAAAACTTTCCCAATTTGTCTCATGGCATAAACAAATCTTGCATTTATCTCAGGATAGTTTAATGTTTTCTTCGAGCTGGAAAATCCTGTGCAAAAGTCACAATGCTTACATTTTATTGCAAAGCTTGAGCACAATCCATACCTCGAGTCTTCATGTAACAGCAAACCATCGTGGAAGCATTTGGGGCAACAAAGTTGTAAAATTGAGCATAGAAGGAGTTCTATGTCAATAATTCTGTTGCCGGTTAGCGGTTTATTTTCATATTCAGCAATTTCTTCATCTAGAATGGCAGAAAGGTTCAATTTTGAAGCACTGGCATTAATAGCAGTTACAGTACTATTTTTGCTATCATTTTTGGTAAAACCATTACCACGAAATTGTCTTTTTCTTTTAACACTAATTTTCCTTTTTGAATTTCCCATTTTAAACGAAAAAAATTGAGCTTTACAACAATAAAAACAATCTTAAACAGAAACTTATAAGAATGAGAACAGAAACCAAAACAGATGTAAACAAACAATAACGATTCTCTTTTCTTGCCAGATTCAAGATAAAAATGTATTTAAAAACCTGTTGCCAAATGTATTTTCAAACATTCTGAAAATTCAGATTCATGTTTTGAAATTTATTTATTTTGTACCATTGTACATATAAAAGATATTTCGAAAAATAAATATGTAAACAAACATTTCTTCCAACTTCCTGTCTGCAGAAATGCACTTCCGGTTTCAAAAATCAGCTAACGAGTAAAATTCAAATCCCTGTTACTTAAGTTCTAAATAAGGTATAAGCAAAATTCAAACACTATTAGAAAGAAAAAAGTTTAAAATTTAAACTGATGTTAAAATTAGAAAATCGAAAATTTTGACAAAAATGACGTTTTAAAGGTGTACGGATACTTTAATCCCACTAATTTGTCGGAGTTCTACTTTGCCTATCAGATACAAGTTGCTTGTCTGTACACTGTATCTGCGCCCCATCATTACCTGCGCTTATCCAATTTGGAATCAGACTGCTCAAACCCACCACAATAAATTAGAAATTTTACAAAACAATATTTTAAGGATGATCGCACAAGCCAGATGGTTTATGCGAAACGATGATATCGGAGATTTCCTTAAATTCCACAAACTCCAGAATTATACTAATTTAATCACTGAAAAATTTAATAATATCCTTATCAATCACCCAATCCCTTCAACTCAGGAAATCAATCACTATTTTTGTAATTATTGAACCCCAACAAGCTTAGATTAATTCTTATATATACTTCCTTAACTCGCCATACCTTCAACCAATAGGAAAGCTTCCTCTCCCTCCTTTGAGGAAGGAGGAAAGTTTCTCCTAACCAAGATAGAAAATTTCCCAGTACTCGAGTAGCTGCTCCCTGATTGGACAAGCGCTATCATAGCCCCACCCACCCCCACCTCACTGCTCATTCACTAAAGTTCATAGAATCTTATATGCAATAAACTTCTATAACAATGTATTTAATTGATAATTTTGTATAATTTATTTATCTCATTAGTAATTACTTTAAATTGTGCAGCATCCATTTTACCAGGGTATTGTAATAGCTTATAACCAGGTTCAAATCAGACGAGAGATATAGACCCATTCTGGGTTCGGCGCTCTATATAAACCTTCAATACGGACTACAAGCCCATAATTGAACTGGTAAATGTCAACACCAAACATTCCCTCTTCCTAGATACCGAAGAACTAGGAAGTGTCTAGTCCAGACAGATACCTCCAACACACACACATATATAAATTAATGACGAAAACCAGACTATTTGAACTAAACAGACATAACGTGCTGGACAAGTAATTTTGCTATGCTTTTTAATGGTTTATTTTTTAACGAACAAAAAAAGGAAGGATGTCTTATTTCTGACATCTGATAATATCTTCATTCCGCAAAGAATATTAATACTGAAATATATGCTTTAAGGAATACATACCTTAATCTTTTTAACAGAAACTTTATCTCTATGTATATTATATATATATATATTCTACGACTACAGTAATATCTCAGTAGAAAGGTGATGTATATGCAACTATCAGCAATGTGACATATTAGATGATATGACGGAACACAAACGCGTACCATGAGTTCTCAGTTTAATGTCAACTTAAAAAGCAGAAAGGATGCATTTTTAGACATTCCCTGCAAGTGAAATAAAACTGTTACGTTCATAAAGGCTACAAGAAGTCATCATGATGCTATTAAGCGTTTTAGAATGATTGGCAAGTTTAAAGAGGGGCCCAGTTTGATGAGTATTGCACAAGAATTTGGAACTAAAAAAAAGTGCAGATTTAAGACCTTCGAAAGCCTTCGTTATGACAGGTACAGGTCTAAGACAGGTTGGTGATGGTGTCGTTTGAGAAATGAATTGCAAGTGCGGACTGGTAGTCCTTTCTACTGGCACAAATAACCGGAACCATACATTGAGTAACATTACTCAACAGTTGCGTATGGCAACCGGACGACAGTTAACACGGTGTATTGTGAGCAGACGTCTGCATAAAGGTGGCCTATTCGCCAGTCACTCTGAAATCTGCATACTAATAACAGCAGCCTATTAGCAACACAGTTTACAAAGGTGTTAAGACTATAAATACAGGGCATTTCATCGTTTATGTCATGTTTTGTTTACTGGTGAGAGTCGATTTAGTCTGAACAACGATTCGCAGTACCGGTTGATATGAAGTTAAGTAGAGACATGATTTAATTCCACTAACATCAGGGAAAGAGACATTTGAGATGATAACGGAGTGTTTGTGGGGGAGATATTATGTCGAATGGAGAAACAATACTCCGTGTTTTCGATAATGGCCCCCTTCCTGCAGACAGTTATTGCGGTGAAATTATCTTCGACACGTGCGTCTGTTCCAAGACGTCATTGGTCTAGATTTTAATTTTGTGAACGATGATACACGTCCACACAGGACCTCTACATTTGAGGAGATTTTAGAAAGTGAGTATACCTGCCACATGTATTGGTCAGCGTACTCCCCTGATAAAAATCCCATCGAACATTCGTGAGATGATTTGGGTAGACGCATGATCGCTTTCTCCGAAGAACACCATTCAGGTGAAACTGATGCTTAAGAAAAGTGACAACTCTCACTTCAAGAACTGCTGGATAATTGGTATTGAGTATGAACAGATAGTGTCACGCAACTTTTGTTGTTAGGGTATTTCAGTTTCCTTATTGTGGGACTCAAAATTTTTTCTTCCTCATGGTCAGACAGTTTTTTTTCGTAACGTCATTTTGTCAATAAAGCTTTTTTCTACTTTGATCTATCATGTACGAGTACAATTAGCTTTTTGGGTATTATACTTTCTCATATACCCTAATATTAAAAAAAAGCGATTTTTAGATATTTTATGATTTAGTATATTTTTCAAAGCATTTTTTTTGTAAATTCTACAAAATTTGAATCTTGTATTTATATAGTATCTTCAGTTTATGGGGGAGGTTTCTGTGTTTTTAGATTTCCTCGTAATATCTGCCTAAAATTATTTCTCTGAAATTCTGATTACAAACCTCTTTTAAATTGAATATATTTTATTGAAGTAGAAGGGAAGGGGAATACATTCAAGAAAAAATTCGAATAAATTTACATTATTAAAAACATAAGTACTGTTCATTTCTCTGAGCCTTGGAGATTTTTTGTACATACTTCGAACAGGCTATGAAAGAAAATAGTTGGTTTCATTGAAAGGCTATAACACGTAAATTCTATATATGTTTATACAACGCAATTAGTAAGAAATGGAGAAAAAAAATTAAAGCAGCATTTGAAACTTTACTATAAAAAAATATTATTATAATTTTCTAACATTCTTTAACTTTTCTTTGCATATCTATTAAGAATATTAAACAGGCAGTGATTATTTCCAAATACTATTTCATACAAATATTATTTCTAAATTGACTATCGTAATACATTATAACAATATCAGAATTGCTTTCTTCTTATCATGTTAGAGTACACTGATTGAAGTACCAGGTTATGGATAATTTTAGAGTTAAATAAACCTGAACAGCTCAACTTCTCCCTTCAAATAAATATTATAATATTTTTCTCCCAGGTATATTCTTTAAAAGAAATATAAAAATGTAATTTCTTATACTTAACACATATTCACAAGAAAGTGAAAGGGGTAAAATATATATATTCCCAGGATTTTTTATTAC
>BMAW01131838.1:11386-57773 GCA_019974015.1 Nephila pilipes
TGAAGCTCATACTTATTTCCATTAGTAAATATTTCATACTTTATAATTTACATAGATTATTATTTTATAATACTAGTTTTAATGACAAATAAGTATATTTTAATAATGATTTTATAAATTCATTTTTGAAGATTTATTTACAGCTCAACAACTGCCTAAAACAATTTTCGTTGTAATCTTATTTATTATAATACTATTTAATGTAAAATTAATTTTGTCGTTTATTCTTTAAAAAATTCTCTTAGAATCTTATTATTAATCTTTAATTTCCAAATTTTTTTATAGTCTTTTGTTATTACAAGACAGCTATATCGGCTGTCATCTGGTAATTTCAAAGATTACCGATTAGTAATAATTATTATGCATTACAACTGTATTGCAACTTTAATTTACATAATTTTTAGTTTGGTTGTAGTGTATTTCATATTTTTAATATTTTTCTACTTTAACTCTGTCTGAAGGCAAGAACAAACACGATAGAAATGCTCCTATAAGGATGGTTCAAAAAATACTCTTATTTGAAGATAGATTAATCATTAAGGTAAATTTCTGCCGAAACATTGGGTGCTGCCATATATAAAAATGAACTGAAGCAAATCTGAAATTGATTCATAAATTGATTTCCATTTGATGGTCATTTGTTGCTAAATTAAAATATCAAAAACTGGATTTATCGTAATGCACTGCAAACCAAGCAACAATCAAAACAATCGGTTGCTTTCAGTTATTCTGCTCCGAAGAAGTCGAAAATGAACTCATCGATCCGAAAATTTATGTCGAAGTTTTCTAAAATGTGAAAGGGGTGTCATGATACTAAAAACAAACTATTTTTGATGCTACGAGTGCTATCTCTTGGATTTTCTAATGGCTCTCGTAGATTGGCAAATCGTTTCCCTCTACTAGGATTCTAAGCTCATGTTCAATTGCTCAAATATAACCAACAAATACCTCCCCCTCCCTCATGGGTGGAAGAGGCTAGAGTGACTAAACATTATGTACTCCTATGATGACATGATGCACGCCCTCCATACCGAAAGCAGAATGCAGATGGTAGTGTAAACTTTATTTAAAAAATTAAATTTTCTTAAGTTTTTATATGCTTTAGAAAGTTTTTTCTTATTTACTATAGAATCAAAATTTCATTTTTAGAACATCAGATCGAAATCATGGAATCAATCAATCAACTTTTCTTTTTTTTTTGTATTACTTAAGAAAACCTTGTACTCTTAGGAGATTGGAAACAGAGCGAGGAGGTAGACATCGGATAGGCGATAAATTAGAACAATTCCAAATCAGGACTTTCTGTTGTTTCCTTAAAATTTCATAATAAACGATACATTTAAATATATTACAAGACTTCCCTTTTTTTGTAAAAGAATGATGTGGAAACTAAACTGATACATATTTCTCCCCATTGCAGCTAGTAGTCTCGTAAGAAAAAGAATTTTTAAAAAGTAAATAATAAACATAAGCTCTTTGTACAATGTTATTCTTAATTTTCATGTTAATTGTGCTTTTTTGAAGATTACAGCAGAAAAAGAGAGAAGGAATTTGTGTAGGAGCTTTTTCCATCTTATGAATAACTTTTGTTTAAGAATAAATCATATTTTGATAAAAGATTTGAAGATAGAAATTTCAGAGTGATACATAAAAATAAACTAGGTACTTGAAATTGGTCAAAACAATTTGATTTATGATTTGTTAGCATCTCACATAGAAACACGGGGGCTACAAACAACGATCTTCAGAATTTTAAAGTCATGACATAGTAACAAAGCCAATCCACCATTTCCAAATTATCGTCAATTATCATGCCACCAAATAACATGAATTTGTCTCGAAGATAATAAAAATGTTATTAAATTACATTCAATTCGAGTTCCAAAGATTCTCAAATGACAAGGCCACTGCAAAACATACTCTCGTAATTTAATGCCCATTCTCCAAGAATTTGGTACAAGTATAATCAAGCAAAAGTATATTCCTGACTGTTAAACTTTAAACTTTTGTGTGAAATATTTCAAGAAATATGTAACAACGAGAAAGTGAAACGTCATCGCTAACGTCGAACTTAAGGAAAAGAAAAAAAAAATCAATAATCTTTTTTTGAAAAATCGGAAATGTAAAAGTATTTGTTAAAGACTTCTAATAAGCCTTTATATAAGATAAAATTATCAATTAATTAGCAAAAACTTAGGAAAAATATAATTGCTCTTTTAAAATAAGATCCGAATAGGCGAAATGTGTTTTTGAACAAGCGAACTTCATTACTCATACTCTGGATAAACAACGTTTCTGCCAATACGATTTCGATTCATACATGTTTTTTTTTTCCTAAGTCGTTTTATTTTCTTTGTAATTGGAGGTTCCATACAGATTCACAACTCGAACGAGACGCGATTAGAAGTACTTTAAGTGGAAAACTATCTAACTGATTTTGATCGAAGTAATAACTGCTGAGGTTGCTTAATTCTCAAGTTATTACGAGACTTACAATGATTATTTCCTTCTTCCAGATTTAATTCATTTTTACATGAATCCAATAACCTTTTATTACAGTTATATTTTGAAAATGATTTCAAAAGTGCAACTTTTTTATCCTCATTTATATTAAATAAATCTCGAGATAATATACAGACGGCAAATGATGGGTTAAAAAACAAAGTTAATAAGTAAACGATTCGTTTTTTAAATGTTGTCTCCACAGGATCGAAGATGATGCTTAAATATTTATAGAATCCCCATAGAAAATATTATTCATAATTGATTCCTGAATCGTGTCCAGTAATTAAACATAGTATTAGGAAAAAAACAGCTGATTTCAGTTAATTATCGGTAGTTTTCTTTAAGTTTTTAATGCTATGACTTCTGTATTGTAGGATTATTGGTTGAAATGAATTTCAAATGATTTAAATTTGTTTGCTTCAGATTTAATTTTGTAACATCCATGGTAAATATGTATTATTCCTTTCAATATTGTTCCATTTCCGAGAAAGGCTTTTCTTATCTCTCTTGCTCTTTCAAAGACAATTTTGGAATAATGCTCAATTTATATTCAGATGTTTCAACTCATTTTGAATTACGTATTTCTTTTTTTTCAATGAACCACCGTACCGAAGTCAGTTAAAACTCATAGCTGTTTTAATAGATTACAATAAGTTCAAATTATACTGCAATCGTTTTTCTCCCGTTTTTATCAATGTTGTCGAACTCACGTGTTTAGATTTTAAATCCATACTTTTTATCAAATCTGCACTATTATGAATCCTGTTTTGACAAAATATAGTAGTTAGAATAAATCAGCCAAAGTATCATCTCCTTCTTTTACCAATATGAATGGAGATATCTTGAGGCATGATTTCTGAGAGGTTCCAAATTACCGAGCGTATTAATAGTAGGTTCTTTTAAAACCACTCTAATTTAAAGGGAAATGAAACTAAAATCACACAGTGGCAATACAGGGTACGAACACCTAAACAAATGAGTGTGTTAAAGACACTTTTGTACAACCTATCTCCCTCAAAAATGTATATCCAATTCTTATAAAAAAATATCACATATTTCCTGCTCTTTAGGTATGGGGTACAATGAAGGGTACAATGAAGGGGTACAATGAAGAGGTGAACATGGTCAGTTCCTGGCAACAGGCAGTTTCCTTTGAATCGCGAGTTCGAATCCATTAAAGAGCGACCGTGTGGCAGAGATGATGCTTGTCAAAATTGTAGAGGTTCCCCTGGCGTATTATAGAAGTTTGGAGAGAGAGGTATCAGCTCTTGTCACTCGACTGAGATTAGAAAAGTCTGTCGCCAATAACCCTTACGCTGCTTCTAAATGTGACGTAAATAAACAATCAATAATAACACTATTCCTCAATTAAAATGCTGCTTACTTTCAGTGTCACTCTCGTAGGATAGATTGCGGTTGCTATAAAAAATTAAAAATGTTTCCATTTGTGAATAGTTGAGATTTTTTTCCATCTTGTAGATGAAATTTATTAATGAAGTTCTACGAATTTTAAGTAATAGATCAAAGCAGCTAGGTTAAAATTCCGAATATTTGGAAAAAATAATTCTTTCATTACGATTTATTTATTTAAATACTATGGAAGTACGAAAAGTAATTCGTATAGTTTATCGAGATTAATAATTTTTGCAAGCTCAGGATCATATGTTCGGCACAATGTATCCCCTGGGATACACTGCCAAAAATTAAGACCAATCAACCAACCGAAATTAATAAACTGACTGCTAATAAACTTTTATGATATAAATTCCATTTTTTCAATAATCATTTTGATTTATCTGCTCTAAAATGAAAGGGATCTTTTCACTATAAATCTGTGAAAAAAAAAGGAAATAATATTTCAAATAAAACAATATTAAAACTGATTCATTTGTAAAAGCTAATTTCTCTCTCCCTCTCTGAAACAAGAGACGTGAATATCAAAAATGAATTATGAATAGTTCACTTCTAACCATTCAAATTGAATAGTATATGCATTGCTATGTTGAATAAAATATAGTATAAAGGAAAAATAGAATCGTTTGCAAAATGATTTAGTTTATAATGCAAAAACTCGCGCAAAGTATTTCATAAAGCTTCATCAATATTAAGATACATAAATATTAAAATACATGATTTAATGTAAAATTTATTAAAAAGTGGCTTTATTCAAATTAATTGAATAATATCTTTTCCAGAAATTTTATCACGAATAAATTTCGTTGCATTCTTTCTACTGATAGGAATTTAAATGTCTTCTGAATACAAAAATTAAACGTTATGTCAGTACCATGAAATCCCAATGAGGAAATGAAATGCAAATTATTTTCAAAAGGATTGATTTGCTGTTGCGTTTTATGAATGGTGAGAGAAGTTAATTGGAATAAATATAAAACTGCATAATTATATTATGACTTTTTAAGGTGGGGGGGGGATAAAATTTGAATGAAAAGAAAACTTTATAATTGCATTATAAAACTTTTACATTAATTTCCTAAATTTTTTGCTTCTCTACCTATACTTTCTGAAATCCAGGGTGCTTCAAAACTCATGGACAAAAATTTAAGGGCTGAGAAAAAATGTCTAAACAAGCAATTTTCACCATACAATGCATAGATGCAGCGATATTGGTGAATCACTATTGACGTCGATCTAGAAACAATACGATAGCTTTCATCGATAAACCTCGTAATTTTGAACCTAGGGCAAATGACGAGGACGTGACCTGCCACTCCTAATTTCCACACCATGCCAAATGGAGGAATATTAGCCACGACATCCGGCCCAGCTGCACGGAGGGTCTTTAGTGGCATCAAAGCTCGAACCCAAGACTTGGCGAAAACAGCCGGCCGTGAGTGAGGGACCATTGTCACTAGTGTTAAAAAGGAAACAATGTTTCTCTCTCACGTGAATTGTATCAAGCGCTATTTGAAACACGCATCACACATCCAAACAGCATTTCAAACACTTCCAAAAATGCTAAATTTATTTTTCATATATTTCAATGCATATTAGTAATATGGTTTGATTTGAACCACTTAATTAAAATGTCAATATGTTTTATTAAAAACCATTCTACTCGTCTGGAAAAGCTATAACAAAGTATAAATTTAAATATTGTATGAATACTTAAGAAATAAGATATCATGATTGAAATTCATGGGTTGTTTTAGGGGTTATCTACGAACATAACACATACAAGTAAAATGAAGGCTATTGATATCGGCTACTGTAATTATGAATCCTGGTCAAGTAACGAGGACGATTTTAAGCTGATTCTATACTCTCAAAACATCCTGAACTTCAAATTCGGGCCATTGAGTCTCGAAAGATTTTACATGCATCAGTCTCGCTATATTTGGCCTCGAATACACGACTCATCGGAAATGATGGCGGGCCAGAGGGGGATTATCATGAAACAAATTATGAAACAGAGCCGGATGGTTGATAATTCTGTTCCGTAGGAATCTTTGTATTTTCACAGCAACTATGCACTTCTTTGCTTAATTAAATTTCATAGAAATCTGGGAAATACACGGGTGTTCAAGGTTGATAATTTTGTACCGTACGAATCTTTGTAATTTCACAGGCGAAATGTAAAAGTACTGTTTCAAAATAAGGATGAAAATTTTTGATCGCGGATTACGTAAGCGAATACGTGTATGGGAGCGGAACTAGTCGAAAAAATAGAATTTATAACAGATCAATTGAAAGTTCCCCGACCTGACACATAGATGGTGCTACTAGAATTAAATTCATATATTTTTTAGTTAGCCCTAACCCTCAAAAGATGCGTGTATAAATTTGACAGCTGTCGGATCATTAGTTTGTGAATTATAGCATTTTGAGTGAAGCAACTTTTGTTATTGTGAAAAAAATGGATAAAAAGGAATTTCGCGTGTTGATAAAATATTGCTTTTTGAAGGGAAAAAATACAGTTGAAGCAAAAACTTGGCTTGATGCCGAGTTTCCGGACACTGCTCCAGGAAAATCAACCATCAAGGATTGGTATGCTAAGTTTAGACGTGGTGAAATGAGCACCGAAGACGGTGGACGCCCAAAAGAGGTTGTTACCGACGAAAACATTAAAAAAATCGACAAAATGATTTTGAATGACCGTCAATTGAAATTGAATGAAATAGCAGACACTCTAAAGATATCAACTGAACGTGTACATCATATCATTCACGAATATTTGGGTATGAGAAAGCTCTGTGCAAAGTGGGTGCCGCGCGAGCTCACTTTTGACCAAAACCAACGACGAGTTGATGATTCGGAGCAGTGTTTGAAGATGATCAAGCGTAATAAACCGAGTTTTTGCGTCTATATGTGACAATGGATGAAACATGGCTCCATCATTTCACTCCGAAGTCCAATCGACAGTCATCTTAGTGAACTGCACACGATGAACCCACTCCAAAGCGTGGGAAAACGCAACAGTCGGCTGGCAAGGTTATGACGTCTGTATTTTGGGATGCGCATGGAATAATTTTCATTAACTACCTTGAAAAAGGAAGGACCATCAACAACAACTATTACATAGCGTTATTGAACCGTTTGAAGGACGAAATCGCCAAAAAACGGCCGCATTTGAAGAAAAAGAAAGTGCTGCTTCACCAAGACAATGCACCGCGTCACAAGTCACTGAAAACGATGGTAAAAATCCATGAATTGGGCTTCGAATTGCTTCCTCATCCACCGTATTCTCCAGATCTGGGCCCCAGCGACTATTTCCTGTTCTCAGATCTCTAAAGAATGCTCGCTGGGAAGAAAGTTTCGTCGAGTGAAGAGGTGATCGCCGAAACTGAGGCCTATTTTGAAGCAAAGGACAAATCGTACTACAAAAATGGTATCGAAAAGTTGGAGGGTCGTTATAATCAATGTATCACCCTTGAAGGGCATTATGTTGAATAAAAAAAACTAATTTTGCCCAAAAAAATGTGTTTTACTATGGTAGACCGGGGACTATTCAATTGACACTGTTAAGTTCCCGTGCCGAAATCCGCATTTCGTTCGCTGGCACATTTTGCCGAATTTCTTGGTGTTTTCTTGCAGCAAACGTTTAAATTAAATTTCAAACAGTAAAAATTAATAACGACCAAAGATTAGATGATGGAATGAGGTGCCAAATTGTAGGTAGGCTACAAGAAGGACAGTCCCAAATCCAGATTTGTGGAGATTTCAATTTTACGCCCAGCGTCGTGCTCAACTTATGGAAACAATTTAAGTATACCGAATCCATTGACAGAAAGCTTGGGCCAGGTCATCCAAGAGCCTTAAAGACCAGAAAAGATCAGCATTTGTCCATTATATTAAGGCATAACAGGGATGCTACAGCTTCTCAGGTTTTTCATAAGAGATAGTTGTATGTAGCCATTATAATCCGAGTTTCAAGAATATGTGTTTCCAGAACTTTTCATGAGAGAGATCAACCAGACCTGTTTGCGTCCCACTCAGTTCTGCGAACAGTAGATATTGCTTAAAATGATGCAGAGATCATACAAATTACAGCATGAATCAATGGGTCACCATTCTGTTTAATGAGGAGTCCCGGTTCAGCCAAATCAATGATTTCCACCCTACTTTCATATGGAGGTCCCCCTACATGCCTTCTAATGTCCAAAAAATAGACCATTACGGAAGTCGAATCTTAATTGTCTGTGCAGGAATCATTTTGCATGGCAGCACACACCTCCATGTATTTGAAAGGGGCACTGCGAATGTTGAGAGGTATAGAGAAGAGGTCTTGGAGCCCTATAACAGAATTTTCAGTGATCCAATTAGTCCTGATTTCCTTTAAATGGATCACAACGCGAGGTCACATAGAGCTCATCTGGTCGACGAAATTCTGGAAAATGAGGACATTAGCCGTATGTATTGACCAGCCAGATCTCCAGACTTCAATCTTATAGAACATGCCTCGGACGCTGTAGGGAAGGAAATTGCAATTCAAAAGCCCCTTCCGGGAACCATCCAAAACCTGAAAATAACGTTGCTGAACGAGTGGAAACAATTGCTACAGGAACTCATAAATTTCCTTATTACCAGCATAAAATCACGTAGATATCAGTAAGAAGGAACCTTCTATTAAAGTATTTTTTATTTCTATTCTGCCACTGCAGCTTCATTCCTTACGACACTGATGAGCGTTATGCACGATCACGTGTGTGTATTATAGCTATAGAATGATTATTTTTTTGTAATATATCAACCCTACGTACACACACCAAATTTCATTAAAATCTGTATAGTAGTTCTAGAGATAATCGACCCAATCGACAAAATTCTCTTAATTTTGAACACCAGAGTATTTCGAACGTAAAGTTTCAAAACTTCAATGAGAGGGTATGTAAAAAACTTATACGTAACAGAATAAACTTATTACATAACAGAATATAATATATAAATGATAAAAGCAAACTAGCATTAAGTGATGATAATGGTAGTTAATAACAAAGAGAAAACAAAAATTACTATGAATATTTCAGAGCTCTTGATTTACCTAAAGTTCAACACTATTTTTTTATTGAAACTTTGTGAATTTGTAATAAGAAATTGAATTTTTCATGAAAACTACTCCAAATTCAGAATGGACTTTCTTAAAAAGATCATTCTAAATTTACACTTCTTAAACGAAGCTATTGTACAATCCTTTTAAATACGTTCCTCTACGTAATAAATAAATAAAATAAAGTTACTAATAAAATTCCAATACAAATAATATGTAATTTCTCCAACGAAATATTTAGAAAATGAATTTTTTTATAATTTCTTTATAGAAAAAGGGATAAAAAGACGAAAAAACTGAATAAAACGCTTTTATTTTAATTATGAAAGGTAACATAATTTTAATTTTACTCTGTATTTAAATCTTCCTTATTCATTTTCATCTTTGATTTAAATGTTTTTGAAGTTTTCCTTACAACTCACATATGAATTTTTTTTTATTCTGGGAAAATAGTTTTTATTGACATATTTTATATATAAAAAATATACAATATCGAATAGTTTTATCAAAAACCGTTTGTGAAATTCTATAAAAAGAATATTATTTCGCTGTTCTTGTTTTTTTTTTCTTTATTTTTGATATTTTATTACATAAGAAATTTTAAGGGGACAGGAAAGTAATGTCGTTTCTGCGGATGTTGATATTCGTTAGTCATTTATTAGCTCATTCTGTACTTCAAAGTATCTTAAAGAAATTTTAAGATTAAAGTGACCTGTTTATTTGTAAATAATTAAATCTTTTGATGTTGTTGAAAATAATTTTAGGTAAAATGGCCAGCCAATTACCAGAAGAGATGCACATCCGATATTATATGCTTCTTGAGTTTCATAAGGGCAGTAACGCAACGGTTGCTACCAAAAACATTTGTGATGTTTATCCAAAGCAATAGACGTTCATAAATACCAAAAGTGATTTTTCTAAGTTCAAATTCAGTAATTTAGAGCTTTTTGACTCGTACTGATCAGGAACACCAACAACTTTAGACATTGACATGTTAAGGGCAGGAAGCAGAAGAAAATCCGCGTCATAGAATCGAGGAACAGTCAAACATTCTTACCAAACCTTGGTCGATCACTCAAGAACATATGCAGCAGGTTGGTAAAGTAAGCAGAATAGTTGTTTGAATACCGCATAATCTGTCCGAAGTAAACAAAGCTAACCGATCCAACATATGTAACTTATTGCTACACTGGCACAATACAGAAGCGGGTTTTGATCGCTTGGTCTCTGGAGATTAAAAATGAGTCCTCTATGAAAATCGAAAATGTAAAAGGTAGTAGCTCTCTCCGAATCAATTGCCAAGAAGTATAGCTAAGGCATTTTTCTGTGTCTGGTGGAGTATTCACGGGCTCGTTCATTTGAAGGATTGGAACCTGGACAAACTGTGAATACTAACCTTTTTTTGAACAACTTGATCGAGTAAATGAATCTTTAACTTAAAAGTGCCCATTAATTATCAACATAAAATGCATTATTCTGCAATACGATAATGAAAGACTGCACTGCTCAAAATGAAACCTGAAAGAAACTAATGAATAGGGAAAGGAAGTAGTGCTTCATCCAACATATTCGTGCTTTATTGCGCCATCGAATTACCATTTATTAAGATTACTACCCTTTCCATGTTTCCAAAAATATGAAAATTTAGATGATGTCCGAAAAACCATCTCCAGATATTTTACTAACTATTGATTTTTATCGATCAGTCTTTAAACATTTGCACACTAGAAGGCAAAATGTGTTTATAACGAGGGTGATTACATCATTGATTAAAAATAAAAACTTAGCAATTTTTTTTTTTGAATTTAATGTAGAAAAACGACATTACTTTATATTCCCTTCATACTTGTTTCGAATAATGAAGGGCCACTTAGTCGAATAAACTGATGCTATACATTTAAATTAAGGCAGGTAAACTAGTGTTTTCTGTTTGCATAATTATAATCTCACTCTCGTGAAATACAGAGATTTTAAAGTTTATTAATGATTAGTTTTATTGAGATTAATCCATTGATAAACAATTAATTACTTTTCTGTAATTAAAACATATGTTATTCATCTCAAAAGCATTTGTATCAAAGTAATGCTTTAAAGTAAATTTTAAAAACTACAAGAGTTATATGATGGAAGCTTTTTCCAGGTATTATTTTATTTAAAAAAATATTATGGTAATTACTGTGACAATTAATTGATTACCTGAAATTTCAGAGATATGTACAGGAAATACTTTGTGACAGACAAATATTTTACCAAATTGTATTCTTTGGAAAGCATTGTAAACACTTTCTTCCTGCAGAACATATCCTTCAAATATTTGCCTTTAAGCACTGACAAAAAATGCTTTAATCAGTCATCTCCTTGCAGTAGATGTTAAAGAGGGGAAAGGAACCCTGTGTCAATGGTTCATGCGATTTCAGGCATTTAATATCTATTTCAGCAGTCATCTGATAGAGCTCCCTAGTGCGTACAAACTTGGGCAACTGCTCTAATGCATCTGCTTATAAATACAAATTCGTGAGACAATGCGGCTTTGAAATTAAAGGAAAATTATTGCTCGACGCTATTGACTTACCTTAACACATCCCTGTATCAACTTTGCTTTAAAATATGCAGAGATTCTTAAGTCACTTATTGTATTTGAAGAAACATTTATAAGGTATAATTATCACATCTTTTACAATGGAGATATTTGGTTGATACAATAGATACTGTTTATGCTAGATATATTTTCATATGATTTCCGAATTTACTGTACACATCTTATTATTATTGGAAGTATTTTATTGATATTGTTTGTAACTGTTCTTATTACCATTATTATAAAACTATCTTTTAATTAATATCCGTTATAGTGATTTTAAAGGGAAATTCTTCATATATTTTAAATAAGATACAAATTCTCTAGTTTACTCATTATATATGCAAGTTCAAACTAGAACTATTTTGAAGATACTGTATGAGTGTAGACCATCAATTCAAATTAAATTTTTCAAATACATCAATGGAATGAAACAATATTTCATTTTCCTTAAGAGAACTTTTTTTTGTACCTTCTATAAACCTTTACCAAATAAAAAGATTTTTCTCTTATAATTCTATTAGAAATAATCTGCATTAATACAAGGAAACAATTTGATTTATGCGAGTATGAATGATGTAGAGGAAATATTAAAAAAACACAGAATCATAAAAATTTGAACAAATAATTTAATAATTTATGGGTACCCTTACTGAGCATCTCAAAGCTGGTTTCTTGAAATTTGGATTAGATATTATAAAATTTAGTTTTAAAGTAGAATTTGCTTTCACTGCGCGTGTGTATTTGAAAAACAATTGAGGTCAGTGGAATTATGTACAAAAAATTTAAAGGTACAAAAGGTGTGCAACTTGAAGATGTTTTTTTTTTTAAATTATATTTTTCAAAAGTTTATTTTAAAGTGTGTAATTCATAGTGGTTTGACCTACAAGCAGCTTTGACACGTATCTCTTGTCATTGTCTGTCTGCTTGCATCAGCAGTTGTGTATAAAAAGTAACGTCTAAAGTAAGCTTTGTCAATTTTAATTATTTATTTTTATTTTAGGCTGCCTGTTAAATATTCATTTATTTTCTCTCAATTCTAAATACAGAGTATCGTAAGAACAGTCTAATTTTTAAATTATAATAGCCTATTTAATAATTATTTCTCTTTTAGTTCTAAACTGTCTATTATGTTCTATTTTAAAATTGACTGGATTAATTTTTTACTAAACTATTTTTTTTATTTTGATTTTAATTACTGTAAATTTTAATGATGAATACTATTATTTATCAAACACTTAATGATTTATTTCTGCGTAATGTATATTTATTATTGAAGTCTGTTTAATTATTTAAAATAATTACCTAACTTAATTTCGCTTTTGTTCTAAATAATAGATGAAGCAGCTGCCCAGAATCAGCCGAACGTTAAGAATAGCACTGCATGGAAAACGGCATATTGATTCATACGTAAAGTTTGTATTTTATACATGGAACCAACTGGAATGAGGAGGTATTTTTAAACAAAAAAAATTTTCATTTTTGTGGACTAGAAGAAATTAATTTTTATTCATTTGGTCTGGGGAAAGAGCATCTTTTTTAAACATCGATACGGAGAAGTGTCTGTCATAGTTTAGAGTGCAATTACAGTCGGTTATGCAATTGAAATTATTTTTGTTGACAACAAAATTAATCCAGTGTTATACAGTACTGCAGCAATAGTTATGTAAAACCCGTTACTGAAGACTGATGGTGCAATCTCGACTTAAAGAGGTGAGTTTTGATGGAGCACTGAAGATGATATTACCATTCTCTTTTAAGAACACAGATTTAAAATGATAGGTTGATCTTTTATGCACTCGTGTTGATTTCTAGTGCAACATTAATAAACACAATCACCATCACACAGGTTTCTCTTTAGATTTCATTTTTCAAGTACAGTTATGTATGGAATTGGATCTGTCACTGAAATCTGTGATATTTTACGCCTTACATTTTTTTCAAAAATTATTGTAAAAACTGTGGTATTGAGATTAGATTTCATTTTTTGATAAAAATTCTTAATTACAATGCCTACTGGAGAAAAGAAATCCTTATTTACAATTTTTCTGTGGTGGAGAAATGTGGGTTTGTAAATAATGCACTGAATTTTTTTAATTCCTCTTAAAATGAGGATATTAGGGTTGAAAGCCTACGTATAAACCTCATGACCTGATTATTCATGAGGATATCGAGGCGCATCGCCATTAGTAGTACGGTTTCGATGGCTGTCAGTTAAAATGAGCGTTTCACGAAAGCTGGAATATTGGTCTGAATGAAAATGTTGTGGATATCATTCACCGAGACAGAGTCATAAATAAAGAGTAATGTTATGACTGCAATAAACCATCTAGTTTATAATGAGTGAATTAAAAATAAGAGAGAGAGAGAGAGAGAGTTTCGCCTAATGCACACTTTTTGCACCGTCATGAGATTTCATTACATTGCAATTACGTCCTACTCCTCTAATAATATTAAAAGTACGATCAGTAGAACAAATAATACAGGATACTTATTTTTATTTGACAATTAATGAATTTCACCAGTCAACAGGAACTAAGATCTTTTTGTTTTAAGTGATTGTTAATTGTTTACCTTCAAATATTTCCCAATTTAGCCCAAACGTATTAAAAATAAAAAATAAATAAATAAATAGAAATAACACTAATTGTAAATTAATTATTTTAATTTTACTTAAATACAGTATGAGAATTGGAAATATATGAAGTATGACAAAAACATTATAACTATTTTTGTATATAAATAACATGTAAGACAAAAAGCATAATTTAACTCTTGGAAGAGCATAAAATGGATAACATTTCATTCAAAAATCTCTTTTATGTAATCTTTGAAAACATTTAATTGACTATACATCTTTATGGAAGATATTTTTAGTATAGTTCGTAATTGCAAAATATGGAGGACCGTGAAAAAAATATTACAGGCCAACCTAGAACTCTAACTAGCACATAAAACAAGCATACAACGTTAAAAAAAAACTGAGACGCTTCCTCCCCCATCAGTAATTTGCATCTTTTGCTTAGTAAATTTTTTTCACATTAGTAAAAAATTTTAAAACTTTTCCTTAAGATAACTATAAAAGCAAAAAACTGGTACTTTGTTTCATCTTTAAAATATTCTATTTCGAAATTAAAAAGAATATCTGTTGGTGGATAGCTGTGACGGCCAGTGATGTCATTCTATTAGGTATTAAAATCTTTTTAAAAGTCATTTTTGTAACTATCTCCATATACAGTGAATCCGTATTAGTTATCCTGAAATGTCATTTGAACCTAGATTAGTAATAAGTGCACTTTGGCTGATTCGAGGACCCAAAATTCCTCGTAAATTGGTTTATCATTACATTATACTAATTAATTCTTTGAAAGACAATGAAAAATTCGTTTTTTTCTAGCTGTTTTTCATTGTTAAACTAACTAACTTATCTAACTTTGTATACTAGTCTGACTGGGAAACTACTAATACTCTATAATTATTTTTAACGTCCGCCCATGCTTCAAATAGAATTTCAAATTCATGTTATGTAAAACATGGTTTTTTTTTTCTCACAATAATATGACATTAACGTTTTAATCTTTGTGACAGTAATATTTTAATAGCACAATAAATGCTTTTGATAATCTGTTATAATTATCAACTGTTAGGTGTTCGGGTGCTAAGCGAAAGTCTCTCTCTCGTGAAAATCTTGAACTGATTTATAATATACAAGATCCAACAATTAGCCTGAGGTTGAGTATTGAGAAATATTTGAATCATAAAAAACAGCCACTTCCTTTGGTTACAATTAGCGAAAATAACCAACAGGCAATTGTTCACACATTCAAAATCAATACAAATTAGTAACGTATATGCCAACAATGTAGTATGAAGGTTCGCTTGGGTCGTAACAGGAAATTTATGAGTTATTTGTCCGAGTATGCCTTTGCAAGATGAAGCACCTTTCATGTGAGTTTCGAGTAAGTTTCTACATTCGACAATAGCTTTGATTCTTGACGTGTGAATTTCAAACCTGAGTTCTCATGTTAGAACAGCAATTATAAGTAAAAGAAAGGGATCTAAATAATAATATTTTCCGCTCGTTTTCTCTCAACGACTGGAAACGACCTCAGCTAAAAGAATTTTGCCAGTTTTTTTTTTTATTTTTTTTTATACGACTCGAGGTATTCATGAAACATTTTTGCAGCGAAATTCTTGGATAAACACACAATGCATGTTTGTGTTCATTCATTCTGATATTCTTATTGGTAGAATGTTAAAAAAAATCTTAGTGGAATGGAAATTTCTTTTGCTTTAGAATAAGTTTGAAAGAAAAATAGCCGTTAGGAAAAATCTTTGTTTATTTCGGTATGTCTCTGAGTATTTTGCTTAGGTGAAGAAAAAAAAACCATAATCAATCTCAAACCAGTGCCCTGAAGTTTTTAATGTTTCTACTAGAGAAGACAAGCATTAACCGAGAAATAAGCGTATGAATTAATGAAATTATCGAGGGTAAAATAATATATTTTTTAGTATCTGTTGAAACTATATTGTTTTTCTTAACAAATTCTGAGGTAACGCGCATCAACAATAAATGTGAATTATATCCATTGATGTTATGAAGGATCATGAGTATGAAGTTACTTCGTTTCAAAATCAACTTACAAAAAATATGACAAAAAAATATTAAATATGCCGTAAATTGTGGTCAGAATCGCTTACGATTCAATCATTTGATTGAAATTTTAGCTAACATTTGCATCATGGGCTCAGTTTTACATTTGATATCCTATCCTGACTCGTTTACAGACAGATTTTATAGAAAAAGACTTTGCCAATCTTTAAAACTGTACTAAAAGGCTTTACGCTGGATTCCTCCACCAATAGCGTTTGTGAAATATAATTTGATTTTTTATATATATCGCAACAACGGAGCAACCGAACGATTCGTGGTGCTCTATGTTAGCTGAAAAATTTTAGAGGTATTTCTTGTAAAGAAGTGGATAGATATTTTTGTGATGCATTCGAAGTCAGCATAAACTACAAAAGGGTGATAAAATGTTCTGTACATACTAAGTAAATTTTATAATGTTTAATTTGGTTGGTAATACTATCTGGGGGCAATTCGACAACGAACTAGCTTATGATCTGGGAGAATTTTACGCCTCTAAAAGATGAGAGCAAAAAAGATGAATCCCTTTTTCAGTGTTTAAGAAACTTAGCTATTAATTAGGAAATAATGTGTTTTTGTCATACAGAGCTAAACTACTTTCTGGATATTTCTTCTATTACTGATGAATAAGGGGACAGCAATTTGTTGTAATCGAAAATGTTTACCATTAAATCACTAATCTTTTTAATACGCTTGATGACAGAGAGAGAGTGTGTTATAAAAATGTTACATTTATTGTTTTTAAATACACAGAATATTTTATCACACAATAACAAAAAAAAGATACTCCAAGAAGTAGTTGCCCGATTGTAATTAAATTTTGTATGCAAAGACATTTGGACCGAACATGCAAATGATTATAATTTAGTGTCCGATGAATGAATAGCGGGAGCTACTGCACATCGGAACTATGCACTCAGCAGGTGTATATTAGAAGCGATCTCAATCTGATGGTCAAATTCTCCTTTGCATTGTGATTTAGGATTCCTTTCAACGGCTGAAAAATTACCTCGCAGCAGGATTCGAGCTCATTACCAGCAACTGTCAAAGTTTGAAAAGCATCGTCGGATTGAAAGAAGCAGGTGAGGCAAATCGGAGAATACGGTTCGAAGTTATGAGGTGAATAAAAGATACTGGCAAGAATGGGTGGATAAGGGCTGATTTCAGCGTCATGATGGTAGAGGTTGACCAAGGACCTCAGCAGATTGGGAGGACAGAGTGATTTTCAGATAACCTGTGACAGCACCTTATTCATCGTTATCAACCATCAGAAATGCGACCAGCACACGAGTGTCCAACATGAATATTCACAGAGGGCTGATAGAGCAATATCTACGTTCGTACCGACCACTATGCAACCTTCCATTTACTTCAGCACATTGTCGAACTAGATTACAGGGTTGCTTGGCTCAATCAGGTTAAAATGATGCTGACTGGGGACGTATAGTGTTTAGTAACGAATACCGCTGTGTGCTGACGATCATCAAAGATGTGTCTGGAGACGCCCAATACAGCGTGCCGATACTGCTTTCACTATTACAAGCCACACATACCCTCAACCAGGAGTTGTGATCTGTGGTGCTATTTCCCTTGATAGCCAGACCCCTTTAATCATCATTAGATGCACACTTAGAGCACAGCGGTATGTCGACGACATTCTGAGACCTGTTTTGCTTCAGTTCCTTTTGCAATAACCTAGCCTTCTTTTTCAGTAAGATAATATAAAACTAAATACGGCCCTTGTTCCTATGAACTGTCTTACAGATTGTGAAAGACTTTTTTGGCCAGCTAGATCTCTCTCCTATCGAGTATGTATGGGACATGATGGGATGGCGACTGCATCTACCAGGTAATATTGAAAACCTAGCCTGACAATTGGACAAATGCGGCAAGAAATACCGCAGGAGACCATCAGAGTGTTTTATCACTATGCCCCGTCGTGTGGTACCTTCCGCAACACCTGATTGAACTCGTTACTTTGTAACTATGTAACTCTGAAGTAAATGATTCAATTTTTCAGAAATTTTAATCATGTTCTATAATGTACATAGTTTTCCTATTCGGCATTTTTTGTCTCCATCAAACAACTGCTTCTCTGTGCTTTTTTATCGAATACATTTTAAATTATTCTGCTTGGAGCGTTAATTTTTTTTTTTTTTTTTTTTTTTTTTTGAATGAAAGGGATGAACTTGATAACCGAAAATGAAACATTTGTGATAATTGTATTTTATACTTAGAGAGGTGGGATATTTTTTTATTTAAGCAGTGGGTAGCTTTACATTTCCCCAAACCTCCACGCGGTTTTCTATAAATTTTAATATGCGCATCTAAGAAATTGATTTTATTAATATCATCTACTACTGTTTTTGAGGAATGTTTCTATTGAGTTGAATATTCCTTCGGAAGACATTTTAATTTTATTTTTTAAATTGGTGGTGGATATTATGCGCTGAGCAAATGACAGAATCGTACCTTTTGTAACAAAAGCTCATTGTGTGTGTTTTTTATAAATTCTATATTTATGTATATTAAAAGGAAAAAAAAAGAATATTTTAACTCTAATGAGACATTAAAAGTATCATTTCTAATAACTTCACACAATGCATTATATTCTTTTAACATATTCTGGGAAACACAAATATACAAATATTGTTTTTTAGCTCTCCCAATTATTCCAAGTTCATATTGAAGCAGTTTTTGATGTCTTCTCCAATTTCATTTTTGAATGAAATGTAGAGGGCATTCTATATTTTTTATGTTTATATTAATTCCTTTCCCTAAATATGCTTTTTACAGAATGGATTAATTTCTTGTCTTCAGTCGCCTTTGAAAAATAGTAATTAAAGATTCATGACCTTTTGGTGGATTCCTTTTTGGCTACTAGAAAAAGCGTTATTTTACTATTAAATTTAAAAGTCTAAATTTTAAGAAGTACTTTAAATGAATGAAATTAAATTTACCACTGGTTTGCGTTTCTTTGGGTGGGAAGAGAAAGCCTCAACATCAGAATCATTAGCTTTTATGACTTGTGGTGTGAATGAAAAAAATTAACAATACTTTTAAAATTTATATTATAAATGCTTAATTTACTATAAAAATAAAATGTAAAGATAATTTTATATGCTGACACTTGATTGTTGGGTTTACATGATACTTGTGTAATCCTTCAAAAACACCCACAACAAAAAAAAAAAAAAACGATCAGACGGAGACTTTGACAAGGCCGTCAGTATTCATTGAAATGGTTAAGTAACTGTTATTTATACCTCTGATTATATATAAGTGGCAATGATATAGCTATTCATAAATCGCGCATTTACTGTTATCAAATTAACTGTGCAATTTCCTTCTTCCCACGAAGGCTTCGTTCTCCCCTAGGGGAGAAGCCAAAAGCACAGTAAAATAATTGTTTTTGAAATAAAAAAAAACCTGCATCGTTGTTTAACCTCTAGATTTACACCTACCTCGTCAACGTATGATATATTCTTTGCATGGTGATGTCTAAAAATTCGGACTCGAGCAGCACCATTACGCAAGACACAATGATATAATAAAATAAAATAATCATTGAAGCAAAATTGTAACAATTGTACTGTTAAATTATATTTTTATTCAGGGATAATTAAAAAATTACGTGTGTTGAGTCACACAAACACTTGTCATTTGTTTATGGAAGCATTGTTATGAAGTTCTCCGGCTTTACCAATATTGTTCAGGACTTTGATGTAGGCAATTTTCATTCCATAATCAGAGTCCACTGTGTCCCTAGTGTCCATACGACAACTTGCAATCAAGATATCATACTTACTTACAGGGAATCAATGAAGCAATGGATCATATAAGTGTTGAATGATCCAGTATGTGACGTTGGGCTATTCGCAAATTTCTCTTCACCAACCTTGGGGAATTTAATAGAGATTGATTGCATGAATTAAACAGTTTCTTCCCAACCAAAATGAAACATGATTATTTTAATTAGAGGCAGGTGGAAATAAAGTGAACTGAGCTAGATAGGAGGGTATATAAGCAAATGGAAATTGTAAGGATAGAAATTGAGTGGAGTTAGCTCTAAGTATATCCCTTACAAGCAGTAGATGATAAGAAAAGTTGCTAAGAGGGATAGTGATCGTAGTGGAGTCAAGAAACTAATTCAACCTCATCTGGAAACATTTTAGTAAGACGCCATTCAATTCGGAATTATTTGAATGGGTGAATCTATCTAGGGCGTATCTGGGAGAGCACGTATCCATCAGCTATTATACTGCAAGGTTATCAAATAAATAATTATGTGAGATTTGTGTAGCTTCTTCTTTTGTAGGTTATTGAATTTTAGAGTTATTTATATTTGAGTTATGACACAAGAATCTGGTAGGGGAAGTGATACGCCACAAGTATGCTTTAAGATATTGAAACTATATTTCTGTTCGGGAGTCAAAAAAAGAAAGGAAGAAGAAATTTGAATGAAAAACTAACGAAAAAAGAAAAGATATGACTTAACTTGAAAGGGAAACACTATTTCGAAGAGAGCTAAAAATATAAGAAAAATTGAGAAAAGAAAGGTAGGAAAAAGATGAATTTTTGAAGCGATTAGTTGAGCCCCAAAAATGAAAGAGAAATTAAACATGTGCTTTAACTATCGAAAATGAAAATCTATCTAAAGTCGTAATTGAAGGCAATATTACTTTATTGGGAAAAGTGATAAAACTCTGCTGAATCTACCGAAACAATTACAGAGAAAATCAATAGAAGCTTCTACAATTGGGTAAGCAAAAAAGTTTAAATAAAGAGAATTGAGAAGACTGGAGAAGTTAATACGACATGTAGAATATAGAAAATAGGAAAAAGCATTGTTTGATGGAGAGTTTGGAAGCAGGAGAAAAGTAGAAGAGAGAACATTCAAATTAAAACAAATGAACAGGGGGAAAGAAAAGCAGAACAGAATTTGGAAAATTTGTAGAAAAAGTAGAAATTTTACAACAAAAACTTCGATGGAAGGAGCCGGTCAACGGAAACAAAATGCTGAAAGTGTTTCAAATTGGGATAAAAGATCATTATGGAGTGTACCATGATGACCAATGATCAACCGGAACCATAAACGAAAATTCACCACACACCACGGGAAGAAGTTCCCCTCTCGCTGTGAAGAAAAAAAATGAGTGAAAATCGACACCACATTACAACGACGTGAGTTGTGTAGAAAAGAAATGAATAATTCACATTTCACTTCCTCACAGTAGACCCATTAAACACTCGACCTGTCGTGGAAATCATTGACGGAACAGAGTGCTGAGGAATGTCGCTTGCAGTACTGAATACAACTGTATATAGCGGAAGAATTCAGCAATCATATTGAATTGCAGTGTTCCCTCTTCAGTCTGTCTGTATTCTATTATATATTGTTTTGGAATATTTTTTCTGTGGTATTTTATGTGATTCACTTTAAAATTTTAAACGAGTGCCAAATGCAATATAAATTTATCCATTTTTTTTTTAAAATCGAGATCATGGATTATTGATTGAACATTTTAAAGATATTTGTAGATTGAACATCTTTGTTAAATTTATTGATTAAATGTTCTTAAGGATTAATGAATCACTATTTTAAAGATTATTCGTTCGCTATTTTTCTCGCATTATTTGAATACAAACGTTTTCATTGTCAAGGATCATTGAATGATTATTTTAAAGATCATTGATTGGGAGTTTATCGAGCATTATTTATATAAGAATCATTTATTTATCAAAGATTGTTTTCTTTTCAGGATTATTCATTGTTATTTCAAGGATTTTTTTTGGATTGAACATTGAAATAATGATAATTTTTGTTATTTTTAAGGATTATTATATAAGGATTACTATTTTAAGGATTATTACCTTTCAAAAAAATTTTTCAACGTGCTTTAACAAGACTCTTAGAATTGTTTTATTTTTGCGTATTGATAAAATATATATATATACATTTTATGATACATTTTAAAATTTTGAAGTCTATGTGATTAGTATTTTGGAGTGTATAAAATCTAATTATATGAAATGTTTGACAATTGATAGTTAGAGGAGTATGATAAATAGTATTTTCAAGAGATTTATCATTAATGCCTTGGAATTTATGACAAGTAAAGTTTCCATGAAGTTTAAAATTCTATATTTATATAAATATTTCTTTCCTTATGCACAGTGAAAACATAAGTAGCTCTTAAGGAAATAAATTTATAAATGATGATTATGTAGAAAAGGGAGATCTATCATTACCAAAAAATGATATGCACATTAAATTTTTCGTTTTGATTTTTCAATGTCATTTCTAACAGAAGGTGAAATTCATTTCCATAGAAATATACTTATTGTTATTCTTTTATGTCGAGCATATTTCAACATTGCTTTGTACGTTCGTTGTTCTCTTTCGCTACCGGAGGGAGAAAAAAGAAGTGCTTCTCTGGGCCCGCGGCTTCTTACCACGGAGTGTTACGCTGTGCCCAGACGATTTTAGATATTAAACCTAATTCGTGAAAAAAATTCCTCTAAAATCGGCTATTTATTGAAATATTTTGGTATTTACATATAGTATTTAAAATGCATAAAACTTAATATATACAAAAGAAAAAAAAATGTAATTGAAAATTGAATGTTTTATTCATAAAATTACATAAAAAAAATCATACTTTTAAGAAAATACAAAATATATTTACATATGGTACATAAATTCCATGGTGTAATGATGTACCATTATGTGGAATATATAGGTATGAAAGATAAATCTTATTTTGCTGTATGATATATTTATAAAAAAAAACAATGCATAGTACAACGTTACATGTCTTACACACATATTTTGGCGCTTCACGCAAGATTTTGCGCAAAGGGCACATCTTAGTCCTGATTTTTTTTTTTTTTTTTTTACTTTAATGTCTATGTACAGATTTGGATTATTTTCGCTAACATTACTTTCAGATTCATTCATTGTTTCAAAAATCTCAGTATCAGATTAATACTTTCATTTCGTCATGACTGTCGCTACAAATGAAAACCGACCTGATGAAATGAACAGCTGAGAACATCTGGTACCAAAACCTAACCCCCATAAAGGGTCATAAATTCTCCTTTGAACTTCTAAGAAGCAAGGAAGAAATAAAAAAAGCAAACCGAAAGCAATTGCACCCTTTAAATCATGTCATTACATTTAAAGTTACTCTGTTGATACGCTGGGCCGTAGAAGACACTCACGGAGCTTATCGCCCGTGATACTCTGGGCACAGGCGAGCCAACACGAGTGTATCGCCTGTGATACCCTGGGAGTGAACGAGTTAATGAAATAAGTGTAATTTTGGGTTTTTGGTAAATTTTGTAATCAGTGTCGAAAAATTTTCATATAACTGATGGGATAGGATCTATTTCCATTTAGTGTTACCCATAATATGTGTTTTCATGCAACAATCACCTAAACTTTTGTTAGTTTAGAAAATTGAATTCTCTATCTCCAATATTTTAACTTAGAGATGGATGTTACATTTAGATCTCTAGTTGATGAAGGAAAAAGATTGTGGCCGTCCCTTGGTATCTATGTTGTTTTGTCAAGCTAATGTAAAGAAAAGCAGAATGTCCTCGATGGAGAGAGAGAGCGATTCAGAAGTAAGAAGTAATTCCTAAATTTTGACACAAAATTGTAACAATTTTTTATTATCATTAAAGTTTGGTTGTTAAAGCGTCCTGCAAGAAAATTCATCACAGTGACACTACATAAATGTACCTACAGAAAGACGAAATAATTAATTATCTATGCAGACTCTCATTGTTAAGAAGATTGTACTTTCTTAATTTCTAAGATGACAATGTACAAAATGTTATTTTTTCGCCACTTCGGTTATCTTTGTTTCTTTCAGAATATTTTGATCTCTTTCCCAATAAGTTTTCTTATACAGCTGGAAATAAACTGTTCAGTAAGTTGGAATATCATTTCATTCTAAAAGTGTTTAGGAATTGGAAGTTGAAAAGTTAGCGAAATGAATCTGAAGCTGCTAAAAACATGAAAAGTGAATCAAATGAAGTTAGGAAAACCTTTCTTACTTTTGTGGAAAGTCAATGGAGGGAAACGTGGCTACTCGTCTCGTAATGGTAGTGTTAGTTGCGCATACATTGGCACTAGAAAGGCTTTGAAAAATGTTTGATCATGTCTGTAGAATACGTAATAAGATGTCAAACACTCCAAATGCTGCTTCCAATTCGTATGTTTATCCCAGTCGGATGAGTTCTGTTTGATGAATGTTGGAGTATGATGTTAAGCAACTACGTAATAATGATACTGGACGCCTAATAGAGATGTAAATAATTTGTAAATGGTAATTCTTGTACATATTTGGCAAGCGAATATACTACAAATATAATATAATAACACCTCTCTTCTTGAACTTTGAATTAATCTCCTTAGTCTGTAGAAGTCACTAAATAGTACTTTCAAGAACACCCACCAGTTTAAATAAAATGCATTATTGATACCCAAATATTATTAATTTTCTTATCAATAAGTGGCAGTACTAAAAAAAACTCTTTTTAGAGGCAGAATTTTATTCATAGCTTGTTTACGGTCAAATGAAAATGGTATTTTCCGACAGAAAGAAAATTACATGCAAAACCATCGGTAAGTTTTCATTTTTTTTTATTATTATCTGTATCGTAAACATTGTTAAACATACTACTGAATTCCTTAAAGATGGTGATTTTATATGGTATTATTAATTTAATGGTTAAATCTTCCCACTTCTGATTTAGAAAGTATTTATTTCGATATCATCTGTAGGCGACATTGGGTTAATGGCTTTAAAAATCACTTGATCATTTGAAAAATCCCTTGATAATTAAAACATATATTTGAGCTTTGCACAGATTGTAATTAATAATTATACTTACGTTTCTACATATTTATATGTAGAATTAATTTTCTTATTTATTGGTAAATTGAAAATGGTAATATTGTGATTTTCTTAGACTCAGATAAAGATAAAAATAACTTTTGCTCCAACCAAGGGTAAATAATAAAAATTGATGAAACCACATTATTATTATTATTGTTATGGTTTTCATAAAATTGTTAGTTCTTAAAATAATATGCTCTCTTAATTTTTTTTTCGACTTATGCACGTATATATGTAATACTAATTTTTTAAAAAATTCTCCAGGTTTCTGAAACTGAAGAGATCTGGAATGCTCATGAATTAGATATTGATAAATCAGATTTTGAAAATGAGAAGAACGATGATGATATTAAGAATCCTTCATTTGTTCCCCTATAATTTTAAAATGATTCTTCATCTGAAGAAGAGACAAACGAAGAAGTACCAATATTTCCTGAAATTTCCAAAGTAGACTGTTTTAGAGCAAAATATTTCTTGTCCTTAACTATTTTAACTATGCCTAAAAGATTTAAAAGGAATAGAATATGTAAGCCTTTAATTTCTGCTTCATCAATACCTTCACCAATTGATGTTTCAAATATTTCGACATCGAAAATCCCTGATCACTTGAGAAGTTCTTACTGGAAGTAATTACTTTCAGAAAGGTTTAATCCACTTCCTCCTGTTCCCTCATATATAGAGAATAAAAGGTATCTGCATGTTCTGTCTCCTAGGATTACTTTTACAAGGATGTACCAAATAATGTAATAAAATTACTGACTGAATTCACTAACTGTATATATTTAAGGGATACAGGGAATAACCTGTATCTATCAGAAACAGAAATGAAACAGTTCTTTGCAATCACAATAGTTAATCAAAATTTCCTAGAATTCGAATGTACTGGGTAGAAAAAACAAGAGTTCCCATAATCGTAGACAATATGTCTCGAAATAGCTATTTCTCAATAAGAAATAATTTAAAACAGAGAGATGATTTGTTAGTACAAGACGAAGGAAAAACGAATGATAAATTTTGGAATGTAAGACACTTTCTAAAAACAGTTCTAATAGGATGCCTACTGCACAAAAAATCATCTAATATAGCAATATATGAATAAATTATTCCTTTCTTCCTTCATGCATCTGCAAGGTAATTCATTAAAGGGAATCCAAGTCCTTGTGTTCTTGAAAGGTTTTGTAGCTACTGCGCCTGATGGGCTTCCTTTAAATATTTTCATATATCAAGGACAGGAGGACAAAATACTTAATTCGGTGGACAATGAATTAAAAGAATTAGATACTGGAGACAAAGGAGTTTTGAGACTTTCGGAGAACTTACCCCACGGCTGTAATTTGTATATGGACAGATACTTCACATCAGTTCCTTTATTAGACATTCTTCATTAAAAAACCATTGCTAAGGAGCAGGAACATGGAGAAATAATAATATTCCTCCTAATGTTAATTTCAAAATGAACATTGAATTAAAAAGGCTAAGTCGAAGATCAGTCGTCGAAAAAGTCAGGCATGACGACCAAGTTTCTATCGTAAAATAATTAGACAACAAATCTGTTATGCTTACTTCATCTGTCCATGGAAAACATGCCTTAGATACATGCAAAAAGAGATCCAAGGAAGATAAGAGCTACGTTTTTAATAATTGTTCTTCTACGGTAAGAAAATATAATTTGTACATGGGTGGAGTCGATTTTTTTTAATCGCGTTATAAGCTATTAGAGAATTTAAGGGGACTCGGTACCCCAAAAATGACCAACAAATCAATTATTTTTATTTTTATTTAGAAATATTTTCTGAATAATTATCTTTTGATTGATGTATTACTTTTGTATGTACGAGGGCGAGGAGGTTGAAAAAAATGAAATTGAAAAATGTAAACAAAAAAAAGTGTGACTGGACCACGCCCCTTTTTTTGAGATGCCATTAATTTTATGTTATTTTTTTATCAATACTTTTATAAAATTAATTTTATTTCACTTAATCATAACTGTAACATTTTAGCGTTCTTCTTTTGTAACTACAACTTTCATTACAAGCGATTAGTTGTTGATATTTCGTGTTTTGATTGTAGTGTGGATACATGTTTATAATAGCGAGCTAATTATAAACATGTCTTATATTGAGAAAAAAAAGTTTTGGCGTATTATATTGAGGAAAAAAAACAGATTTTTATCAAGACTCTTTTATTATTGTTTCTGTTGAAGTTTTTGCTGTTTATTTATTTATTTTTTTTTGAGGATTGAAGGTAAAAAAATGTCTCGCGTAAAACGGCGTTGTCATAGAAAGCAAATGAACAGTAAACGTTGGTGAAGTGATACTGATAATAAAGCTGATTGTACATAAGAAAATTTGCTGTTCTTACTATCAGAATTGAACTGTTATTAAATGTTGAAAAGATTGAATGTTCCGATACTGGAAAGTTTTTATTTGTGAAATTTGTTCAAATCAGTAAATTGTATGACAAACTGATATGCCTGGAATGTGATAAAAAAATTTTGTGCTTCTAAAGTTTGTACTGTAGAAACATTAAATGAAAGAGAAACAAATACTGTTCCTGATATCAATTTATTGGTTACACCAGCATTCTGCAATATAGAGAAAGGTTATTCAGCCATCAAGAAATTTTGTATGGCCATATATATCTCGTCTTTTTTTATCGAGGACATAGAGCAAATGTACTAAACTTCTTCACAAAGTCTATGGTGTTGCTGCAAAGACTATGTTAAAAGAAGCTCTTACTGAAGTACGAAATGCGTATGAAGTACCAGCTGATGTCCCATTTGTCGACATAAGTGTTTCTTTCGATGGTAGTTGGTTGACACGAGGCCATACATCTTTAATTTGCATTGGTTGTGTCATTGATATATTTAATGCCTATGTCATTGACTTTGAAGCTATGTACAAAGTATGTCGACAATGTTCCATAGCAAAAGGAGAACTTGGAATGTCTAGTGCAGAATATGATATGTGATTTGAAGGACATAAAGATGAGTGTGATATCAATCACACCGGTTCATCGGTTCGATGGAAATAGAGGCACCATTGATACTGTGGGAAAGATCGCAATCATTGGGATTTCGATATTCTACATTAATGTCTGACGAAGATTGTAAACTTTTCAATTACTTATCTGAAAGAAATATGTTTGGGAATAATGTCAAAATAAAAAAAGAGGAATGCATAAACCATATGATTAAAATGTTAGGTACTGCTTTACGGAATGCTGTGAAGGAATCGAGAGCTCGAGGCATCTCATTAAGTGGGAAAGATTATGCATCTTTGAAAGAACCTATCATAAAAAAATTAACTTCCTATTATCAGAAGGCCATATTAAAAAGACGAAGTGTCAAAAAGGCACAAAAAGCTATGCGCATACCTTTTGAGGGAAAGGAACGCATGATCTTGGTGTAATACTGGAACTGCGAAAAAAATTGTTAAGAATGAAACAACAAATATAAGTGTACATTTAAACAAGTAAAGATAGCAGTTTTAAAAAGAGTAGCATTAATGATAAAAGAAAGGAAGGTGTTACATATAGACCAAGATACATTTGAGGTGCAAATAATAAATCTCTATCATAATTTTTTTCATTATAAAATGTCCATTTTTAATATTTAAATTAAGGTAATTAATATAATTCTTTTTCTTAATTTGTATTTTTATTCATTATATATTTTCATATAAATATAATATAGGTGATATATGAAGAAAATTTTTTACAAAGGGTTGCATTTATTATTGTTTTACATTTTCCTTCATTTTTCATGTTCGTTAATTGTAATTAACACCTTGAAAAATATTATCAATTATTAAAAATTACTAATGCAATTTTGTGAAAATGCTATTATTTCATAGAAAAACATATAGCTTATAATATGAAAGGGTATTTTAAGTTAATTGAAGTATATAATATTTATTTTTTCAGAGTTATAAACCTTAAGAGTTTTTTTCTCAGATTGTGTTTTTTCGATACACCATTGTATTTAAAATGCTACTCCGTCCACAAATATTAATCAATCACTTCCATTTTTTTTCTGTGTGTTACATGTAATACATGTAACAAAATTAGGGATCCATTTTGCAAACAAATGTATACTTTTTTTTAAGGAAAATAATAATGTAAGTGATTTCTGTGCTTTTGCTGAATTTTAGCATGCCTACCAGCATGTTATTTTTTTCTCCAAACCTTAATAAGTTATTACAAAATTGATCCTTAAATTTGTTTAAAATAACCTCGAAAATAAATCAAAAAATTTTCATTGTAAAAAAATAATAAATAAAGGAGGAGTAGGGTTTTGAAATTTTTCAAATTTTTTTCAAAAAAATTAAAATTTTTAAAATTATGTTAACAATGTATTCAAATTTTCACATGGAATCATTTTCTTGAATAGAAACCTTTCAAAGCTTGCTAAAACTAAATTTTTAAATGCATTAACAAAAAAAAAAAAAAAAAATGGTTCAAGGATACCGAGTCCCCTTAAGGTAGGAGAAAAAATGGACCATTCGAGTTATAATGCACTTTATACATTTTGCAATAGCTGCAAGTTGGATTAAATGTCAAGTTGGATTTCGCCTGGTTTTAATGTAATTTATATGCCTTAAAATATACAAAGAAAGTTTTATATTACTCTACATAAGTATGAATAGATAGTTAATAAGAAACTTGTAATTATGTGTTTGTATATATATATATTTCATGCTATAATGTTAAATATCAAAGCATTTTACATATAATGTTGAACATTTTGTGATTAAGATCTTACACTGTGCAAGAATTAGATTAATCCAAAATTTAAATTTAAATTTTTCTATTAGTAATAGGGTTAATTTGAGAAAATTATTGTGTGTAGAGGACATTAAAGTAGTCGATTTAGCAATTTTAAGCGGTGAAATTCAGTGAAAGTGATAGCAGTGTGGGATAACTGATTAGATAGAAAGTGATAACTGGTGTTGAGGAGTTCTGGTGAACGTTAAAATACCACCCTCTCTGTCACTGCCCACAAAACAGGCGTAATGGTGTGGAAGATAGTGTTCCGATTCAATGTGACCTTTCCTAAATGTTCTTCCAAGAGCAATGTTTCAGTAAGATATTGCTAGTCCCAACACAGCTCGAGTAGCTTTAGACTTCCTAAGTACTGTTTACGTAGACGGTACGCTCCTCAGACTTGTTACCTGTAGCACATTTGTGTGACCAGCTAAAACGTCAGATGCTATCATATTCCTCCTTACATGATTTGGATGTGACTGAAATAGATCTGTTTCACCATCAGCCTCAAGACAACACATGACGTCTAATTATATCAATGCTGAACCATGTTACTGTTGGAGATGGTCCAACGAGCTATTGAATTTGCAATGCAGCATGTACTGGATTACACACAATATTTGTTCAATTTTCTTAATTTTTGGATCAAGTGAACCTTTTATCTTTATCACTATAGGTATTAAAATTAATTTGAATTCGAAGTTAAATTCTTAGAACGCTATTATATATATATATATAACACAGAAGATAATACAAATTAAAAATTTTAATGTACTGAGAAAATTACAAATTATTAGTGGGAAGTGGAACCATACATCGCGAGACGTAAGCAGCAACACTTAGTGGTACATATTGAATTAAGGTACATGAAAGCTTTCGGAGAACTTCTTTTCAAAAACAATATTTAAAGAAAATTTTATACTCTTTTTAACTTCAGTTTCAATGTAAATAATCTATGTTAAACTGATATTTGCAATAAATTACTAAGGTTTCAGAAAATTAACAAATTTTTAGAGAATTTGGAAAAAAAAAATAAGAAAAGTCTCAAAAATTCTACATGAAAATCTATTCACTTAATTTATATAAATTTACTATCAAAACAATTCTTATGCATGTATCTAGGGCTTGAAATAAAAATATTTGGCTATTTAAGTAAATAAAAACTTCAGAACCAGTCGAAGAACTATTACAAGAAATTTGCCATATTTTAAAACCTTGTTATACAAATAATATACCATAATTTAAAAAATATTCTCATCATGACCATTACTTTAGTTTACGCCCTAGAAACTATTATAAGAAAAGACTGTACCAAGTTTCAAAGAGATTTAACCGTAATATGTTGAGTTATCATTTTTGGAGTTTTCAAAATATGCAAAAAAATTGATTTTGAGAAAAATGCATTTATAGTACAATTTATCATATATTTTCTATTTATTCACAATTACTTACTTAAAATTCACCAATCTTATAGCTTACACCTTCTGTTTGCTCAGTTTTAACCATTTTTTTTTTCTTTTTAGCTAATATATTTTTTTGGCAATTTTTACTGTTGACAAAGAATGTTGTTTGGACTCTGTTTCTCGAATTTCATCCAGTTCTGCAAAACGTTTTAACATAAATAGGCTCACTGAAATATTGCAATCTATCTATTAATCTCTGAAATCCCCTTTTTAACTGAATTACTGCCATATATCCTCCAAATCGCAGTGTTTGCAATGCAACAAAAATGTCTTTTGGAATGAATTTCCATAACATTCCGTTGAAACACTCATTTGCATTTTAAGGTTTTCCTGGCAAGATTTTCTCTAATAGGCTTTTATGGCAAAACTTCATGTATATTTGTTTGATAACATTAACCAGATTTTTTGGAAGCCCTTTAGACTTATCCTTGTAGATTTGTTTATGATATTTGTACCGGCTGGTTGATATTTGTACCAAGTGTCCTGTCCAACAGGATATTAGCCGCGCATTGTTTGTTTTGCATTTGAACAACAGTAAAAAAAAATGCCACAGTTACTGCGCTTCGCATAGTTTCTGAATCTTTCAGATTGACAAGGATAGTAATGCTATAATAATTTTGTAACTTTTCGGTGAAGGCATCCATCCGTCAGTTTTCCCCGTCCTCCCAGTCCTTTACGTTTTGATTTCAATTTTCTTAGTCTTGTTCAATCACGTTTTTGTGTATGTCCTATACATTCGTATTTTGTTATTGTATTCTGACCATGAATATCTTTTACAGCATCATACCCTTTCGAATCGCCGTCAATAATAAAAATTTACGTAGTGCAATTTCCTCTTTTCAACAGAATGTTCAAAAGATGATACACGCCAACCGATTCCATAACACCTGATGACCCTGTATGTTTTGAGCAGTTTTGAATTATGTTTAGTTATATATTTTTTAATTATTGTTCAACGTCTAATACCTTCTCTGTATCTATTGAGATAATAGAACCATTCAAGGATGAATAGTCTCTCCGTTGCCAAGTTCTATCAACCGACACACCATATTGAGATAATTCAGAATCATTTAAATTACCTCTAATTTCCAAAGGAATTTCATTCGTCGTATTGTATGCTACGTAGCTAGCTGGTAGGAAGCCCCGTAAACCGCTGGGCGGAAGTGACGCATACTTCCCCCCCCCCTTTATGCGTTGGTCTGGATGTACCGATAAAGTTATCATGTGTACCTACTGTATCGATAAGGGACCCCACCCCATTATCTTTGTGATTGTTATTTACTGAGCAATAAGCTCGTTGTGTTGATATATAAGTTTTATTCTAGTTAAATGAATATGATTGAAATAAATGAATTAAAAGTATTTTTACTGAAGATAAATTAAAAGATTTTTTACACGAATTAGAAGAAATGTATTTTAGATAAATGATTCTCTTTTACGCGTGAAGTTGGATAGGATATTATTTGTTCTACTTTTTTCGTTTAAATGAACAGAATGAATACATTTTAATCTGAATTAATTGGAAAATATTTTTTTGATTTCTTATCATAAGGTTTACTGTTTGAATATTTGATTAATACATTTTGTTCGTTTGAAGGAACTGAATGAATATATTTTGAATAAAATCAATTTTTTTTCTTATTCTGTTTTACGATCATATTTATTTTGCATGTATATAAGAACTTGGATGTTCATAAAATTATTTATACTTGATTAAGTATTATTTAATTGAAATTTAAAAGTTTCGTATATACGTACATTGTATCGTAACGAAATGATAATTATTTTTCAATTGAAAAGAAAACGCTTTTTGAAACACCGTTTTTTGAATTTTATCTCCTTGCTTTAACATTATTAATGTATATATCTTAACATTCGACGAAAATTCAAATGCATAGACTATAAGATAACAAACTTTTATATGAATAAGAAATGAATTTAATTTTTTTTTATCCAATGAATAGCACTTTATTTTTTGATGATTAAAACAATCTTATTTATGTAAAATATTCAATGTTTAAATGATTTTACTACAATTTTCTTACTGTAATAATTTTTAATGACAATTTCTTGAATTACTTTTCCTTTGACACACACATTTAGCTTTTTCGAAAACTCACTTCTTTAAAGTGTAACAATCTTGTTTAATACTCATTAAGTTAATTTTTTTTCATGTATGCGTTCTTTTTCTAACAACGCTTAGTTAAATGAGTTAACTGAATAAATATAGATCGAATTGTTAAGTATAAAAAAACCTTAACTTATGAAACAATTACCAGTAAATTTATTGAAAATATACTATTAATATTTAAAAACATTTTAATTTAGAGTATCTACGTTTCTTGTCTCTCATTTTCTTGGATGTATTTGCTTCGAAATTCTAGGACACATCTGCGTACCGATAAATGTGGGGCCGATAGCCTGTACCCCCTTATCTAGTGTATATTGTCTAAGAGGGATTTCATTTTTGAGGGTTATGTTGATTTTTACTGTGGGATTGTTCTGGTGAAACATCTTATCACTGATACAACGAAAGTTTACTGATTTATGGAATCCAGATTTCTAAGGGGTTCTGTTAGTTTAACTGTGAGAATGTTCTGGTAAAATATTTAATCACTGATACAATGAGGGGTGGGGTAGGTTTACTTAATTATAGTAGAAGGATTTTTCTGGAGAAATACTTTTGTAAAATAAAATATTTGGAAAGTTCTGGTAAAATATCTTATCACAACAAGGGAGAGATATCTATTGATTCATGGAAGAGGGTGTATTCTGAGAAATACTAAACTTATTTCTGGAAAGTTCTGATATGATTTTTTAATCACGGATAAACGAGGAGGAGATCTGAGATCACAAAATAAACTGCGATTGGTTGAAAGTGACGCAGTTATTTTTAGGAAAACTTTGATTAGCTGAAGTATAATATGACATCATTCAATTTTTTAAATATAAGAGTCTGCACTTTCAAACACTTTTCATTTATGATTTTAGGAGGATTTTCATTCAGAGTGGAAACATTCAGGACAATTCTATCTCCATGGTTCCAGTATACAGATACAGTTGTGGAACGCAAATCAGCCCTGATGCAATTCGGTGGTTGGATTACATATCCTTCACCGAAAAACTGAAAATATTTCACATTAAACGAAATAGTTGAAAAGAGAATTGGAGGAAATTTTGTAGATGGATACTGTGAAGAAGATAAAACAGAATATCAGTATCAGATAAATAAAAAATTATTACAGAAAATATTTTTATTGTATATCCTAGCAGTGTTTTCATGTAAAATTTATTTTTTGGGATGTTTCTTCCATGGATGCACTATAGTGTTCGACGGATTCACTATGTATCCGTTGAAACAGTGCACTATGAGCACCGTACAGCGTTACACCGAAGAGAATTGTGAATATCTAAAGTCCCTTGGATATAACGTGATGGAAATGTGGGAGCACGAGTTCTTGCGTCTTAAAGAGGAAGATTCGAGGCCCCAAGATTTTCTGAGGGCACACACTATTCAGGATCGTTTGAACCCATGAGATTTTTTCTTTGGAGGACGTACGAAAACGTTAAAATTGCTTCACGAAGGGAACATTAAATACGTGGATTTTGCCTCCCTTTATCCATGGGTAAGTTATTTTTTTCTCATCATACATTCTTTGAATAGAATTCTTTTGATATGCATAGTTATATTTTTCTTAATTTTTTAAAGGTAAACTAGTACTGCCAGTATCCCGTCGGACACCCAAAAGTAACTACCGAAGGGTTTCAAGACGTGGATAATTACTTTGGAATCATTAAATGCAAAGTGATTCCACCTACGGATCTGTATCTACAGGTACTTTCCTACTGATCCCAAAACAAGTTGATGTTTCCGATGTGTCTGGCATGTGCTGACGAAAAACAACAAAGCGCATGTCAACATTCAGATGACGAAAGAGCCCTTACCGGCACTTGGGTCTCGGCAGAACTGAACTGGCAAGGAAAAAAAAAATACCACATCTCTCAAGTAAGTTATGAAAAAATATTGAAATCACATTTTATTTATTCAATGATTTTATTCCTTTGACACTATTTTTTTTTTAAATTTCAGATTTACGAAGTGTATCATTTTTCAAAATCGTCCGATATTCTCTTCCGTTCATATATTGACTTGTTTTTAAAAATAAAACAAGAAAGTAATGGATGGCCAAGAGAATGCTCGTCAGACGAGGAGAAACCAGAATACTTCAGTGAATACGAGAGAAAGGAAGGTATCAGGTTAAATCCTTTGCAGATTGCAAACAAATCCAGGGAAGAGACAAGTAGCAAAATTGGCACTCAATAGTTTTTGGGGTAGGAATAACTCTTTTTTATACCTTTAAAATTATTCTAATGTTTAAGTTAGAGAATTTATTTTATCATATTTTCTATTTGCACAGGTAGGGAATGAATTTAAATAAAACGATACTGTCTTACGTTAACAGTGTACCGGATTTCAATCGATATTTGAGTGATCCCACAAAATCGTAAGTTCATTTTAATTTAAAATAACGTTTATACTTAAAACATGATAGCAACTAATTTTTTATACGAATTCTTACAGATCAAAGATCTTTTTCTGCCTTCGGAAGAGGTGGCTGCAATTAAATAGCAAGTCTCAGACGAATTTGTGGAACAGGATGCCTCCACTAATATTTTTATAGCAACACTTACGACCGCCTGGGCCAGACTTAAACTCTATCATGAAATGGATAAACTAGGAAGAGACGTGTTATATCACGACACTGACAGCCTCGTTTATGCCAGTAATGGTAGAAATGACCCTCCTCTGGGAAATTTCCTCGGTGACTTCACGGACGAGCTGGAGGGTGATACAATTAAAACATTTGTGTCTGGTAAGTTTTTTACTTTCGACAGAATAACAATTTTTATTTCAGGAAGTAGTAGTGAAATAATGTTTTCTATATGTGAAAAAGGGTTGTAATTAAAAAAAAAATTTCAGGATGTCCCAAAAATTATGCTTATAAAACTGAGAGTGGAGTGACTTTTTGTAAGGTGAGGGTCTTCACCCTAAATTTTAGGAATTCTCAACTTTTAAATTTCAACTTATAAAACTCTCTTAGTGACATGCTTAGAAAATACATCTATTGCAGTCACCAATCCTTATAAGATCACCCGAGAACCGAAGAAAAGAAAAGTAATCAACAAAATGGAAAGCAAACAATGTAGTTTCATGTGTAACAAAAGAATCATACAAAAAGATTACTCAACACTTCCGTACGGTTTCAAATAAAATTATATATATTTTACATGGTTTTTCTTTATGTTTATTTTATATATAAATTTATGCTGTAAGTTGTAAATATATATATTGTGTAAATACTTTTAAGAAAAATTTAAATAGAAAAAATTTAATTTCCCCAAAAAATGTATTTTTTTCTTTGAAAGAAATTACATTTTTTAATAATATAAAAATTTATGTTACCAATTTAATTTAAATTCAAAATGTCATTTTGTAATTATTAACAAACATTACATGTAAATTTTTTTAACAATGAAAATGGTTTAAAATTTATTTTCTACTTTTTGAAAAAAATCTGCTTGAAATTTTTTTTTTCAATTAAAGAAATTATATTCTGTTAAAAATGTTAGGTTTAAATTGTACGCAATAGGAAAAAACAATGTTTAGAATAAAAAATGTTTTAAAATACATTTTTATACATAAAATGTCTTAAATTTATTTTTAAATATAAATTGTTAAAAATTTATACGTAGATATAAAATATTTAAAATATACTCTCTCTCTCTTCTAACATTCATAAATGTTTGTAAATTCTACAAGTAAAAAAATTGCTTTAAGATCTCATTTTTAAAATTAAAATGTAAAATTAAATTTAAAATAAAAATGTGCTTTAAAATATAATAACATGTTTGAATTATTTTTTTTCCTGTTTAAGAAGAATTAATTTTCTATCTTTAAAAATTTTTTACTTAAGATTTTATTTTTTGTTTTAAAAAAGGTTTTTTTCTATCTACTTATAAAATTGTGTCTTAAAAAGTTTCTAGTATTCAAAAAACGTTTGAAATTTTTATTTTCTTTTTAAAGAAATGTTTAAAATGTATTTTTTATAGAAAAATTACGCGAGTCACACGCCCCCGCCGCACACGCGCACCCCGCACACGCACATGAATCGCGAAAGCACGGGGGATAAAATTAATTTTATTTTCTATTTAAAAAGTTTTTAAAACTTTAGTTCGTGAAATAAAAAGGAATACGCAAAAACTATATTTCCATTGTGAATTTCATTTTATTCAATAAGTAATCTCTGCTTTTCTTTTTGCATACATACGTTTAACCTTCTTTGGAACTATAACATTATTACCTTGACGCAATTTTTTTGACAAGATAATTTGTAGGCATATGCATTTCTTTTAAGTTAGCATAAAACTGTTTGAATCCTGTAGGTAATTGTTTTCTGTTCCAAAGCAAATCTGATATTAAGATAACAATATTAGTACGGGGTAAACGTTGACCTATGTAGACAATTTCTCCCTCTGGTGCCGAGATAAAACGGAATGCTTATCTCTTAAGAACTTGAGAATGTCTTTGGCAGTCTGTTGATATCGAACCTTAGCAGCCTTTAAAATTTTTGTGGTTAAAATGTCTTCTGGTTCATTATATTCCACCGTTTCTTCGACCGCTTCTTGTTGAGGATGATGAATTTTCACAAATTTTTGAAGAACTTGCAAATATTGAGTCGCTTTTTCACTTTCAGATACATTTTATTCCGAAGAATATCTTGCATTTTTTTTATCTAAATCGGACTTTTTAGCAACTAAATCCATTCGATCTTAAAGTACTAAAATCATTTTTTGCTGAACTCCATGAATGAGAGAACCAATCAAAGAGATTGCCACGGATAATAGTACAGACAGAAATCCGTCACCTCTCTGAACTAAAAGCTTTCTCCAGTTGTTTTTTTCCACAACCAGTAGATCCTGTAACGATCATCCTGAAGGGATGTTTTAACTTTAACGCTTCCATTATAACTAAAAGAAAACTTTATGTAAAAGTGTATTTATACAAGAAAATTGTTATAAGAGTAAGACATTTTCTTCCACACAGAAAAAGCTATAAACGCAAATTTTTCTTTATTGCTTCAAAATCATTCTTACACCAAAACGTTTTTTTACAAAATGATACAATCGAAAATCATTCTTTTGACACTGATGCAAATTGTTTACAATTGAATACATAGTATTTCCTCGGCTTCTCTTTAGAAAGAAATAAATACTATACGCTCCACATATATTACATGTGGGACTTTGAAATGCATTTGAATTCCAGCATACTGTAGAGTAGTTTGAAACCAAGTCTCGAAATGGTAATCCATAATATTCTGGTGGATGTCCGTAGGAGTCGAAAAACTCGAGACGATTGTTTTCGTCATAGAAAGCCAGCCAGTGTGATCCGGGTTGCGAAGAGTCGTCCAAATTTACCACGCATGTAGATTTTCTTTTTAACTTCGATGCAGTGTCCGATGCGAAAACTCCGCGAAAAAAAGGGGCAGTAACAGGGTCATGAAATACAATGAAATATATTTGATTTCCATCCATTTTTTTTTTTAGTTTCCTTAGTCATACAATATGTTTCTCATCTTGTTTATCTTTAAGACGTTATCGAATTCGACAAAAATAAATACACGAATGGTTTAACTCAGTACTTTAGTAAATTTTATTTCTAGCCTCAGATTACTGTGTTTGATCAAGTTCAAGTGATTTCCATTGCATAGATCAGGTGACAAATTGAAAGCAAATAACGTATATCTGCTTATATACTCTTTTCTCGATATAAAAAGTACCTGGACTTGACCTAATTTTTCAGTTTCACTAAATAAACCATGATAACCTTTAATGAAATTATTTTGAGCAAAATTTAGCTCCATAGGATTATGTGGAGTTGGCTGGCCATCTACGTAAACACCTTTGAAATTTGTTGTCGTAATGTTTAAATTCGAAAGGAGATTTCGTGAAAGTACCATGAAAAACATCGTTATCGACACATCCCACAATATTTTTTTTTGGCATTCAGCCCATGAATATATTTTCTTGCACGAACGACATACTTCCTTAAGGTACGGAGTATACTTTACACAAAACTCGATGTACTGGATATTTTGCAATCTAATTTTCCAAAGCTTTCACTTGACCCAATACAACTATCGAGTTAACATGTACTTTTATTACTAATAAGGTAATTTTCTCGAGTATTACTTTATGTAATTATTTTCCTTGCTGGCAAAACTCTGGTTTACTTGAAATCAGTTTCATTTATAAATTCACTAAATTCAATAATAATCTCTCTTGATGAAATAAATTGCAGTGTAAGCTACCAATCATATCCACAGAACCGATTAAATTGAAAAATTCAGACCGTTTCTTCAATCCATCTTCGTTATCTTTATAAAACATTTCAGATGTCATTTGAGAAGTTTTACTATCGAATACATGTTTCAGCAAAGTATCATTATGAGATCTGTATGCGTACATTTTATTTGAATAAGAAACGAGTTGTTCATTGAGGAAAATATCTACTTGCGAGAATAGAGAATGTAGAAATAGATTCACAGGACCAATCGCAGTGTCTTTTTCTACGGGTGAACCCTCTGCTTTCACAATTTTTGCTTTAAAGTAAAGTTGTATTTGACTCAAATCCAGATATTCTTCACCGTTTCCAGAGACGTGAAATTCAACGGGACCGCCCTCAAATACATTGGATAATGAATGAAACTCTATTCACTGACCACTCGCTTTAGCTGTTTGGATGGCAGGTAAATGAAAAAGTTCCAATTCTGATTTAACACATTCGGGGATCCTTTTAAAATAAATGCCATTATGGATCAAAAATATCTTGTCCTCTCACCTTTTTCACTTTGTTTGAAATGACCCTCTTCTGTTTCTTTCTCTTCCTTTTATATTTTCCTCGACCAATCATCGATTGAACATGTTCGATAGCCTTTCGAGCCTTGCCTCTACCTACTTCTTCACTTTGCTTTTTTGCAGCTGTTTTGAAATCTTCTCCGGATAATACATCACTAACTACTCTCGTTCCTGTCTTCAGACCTTCTTTTCCTACGACATTTCCACCCTACACCAAGAAGGGTAAAGCAGCCCTAAACAATCGACGAAAAATCCCTCACAATCCATAGCCCTTTTGAAACGACACACCTTCGTAATATGGAACTCCAGACCCCGTATGATTCGTGTAATGGTCTTCAAACTTTTTTGTACAACACACGTAGGGTACTTTCATGATGTGACTCATTTCCTTAACATATGGTAAATGATTTCTATTCTTTGATGTACTGCGTATTTATAGTATTTGTCGCATGCGGAAATGCTGAATAACAATCACTTTACCTCTTTCGAAAGGCACTAGAGCACCTGAGTTAAGACGAATTTCGATTTCAATACTGTGAAAAGATTGACGTATAACGGGAACGTAGTGAGGTCTATCGTAATGAGCACTCACAACATCACCGTCGGTTCCAGATATTCGGACGATTCTTAAAAGAGGAGCTTCTACGTGACCTACCACCACAGGTTGTACAATATCACTGTAAACGTAAAAAAAGGGAAATGCTGCCTGTGGATCGGCTACGAAAGAATTTTCTTCAGTCCCGCTCACGAGCTGAGAACGAAATCCTAACACGTCGCACAAACCTTCTTGCAGAATCACTTTCGTATTGTTTTGAGTTTTTATTTTCACTCGTTTATTATTAGCATTGAATTTAAAGGAAATTTTGCCTTCGTGTGAAAGAAGTAACATAGATTTTAAAATTTTGGAAACCGATTCGTAATAACCGGGGGGGGGGGGGCCAACTTTCTTGTCACTAACTTCCCGTCTCCTAAATCAAACCCAAATATATTATTATTTTCATTTATGTTATACCAAGTATGCGGATAAATTATTTCGGCCAATCCGACTTCCCACTTGCCGTCTAAAAGAATGGGTGTAGGTAGTTGCGTAACGAAACTTGAAATTTTGTTATTTGGAAAATAATGCAGAGAACTGTCGGACGGTAGTGTCACATAGAAAGACATGTTTTGCTAATGAATGATACCTGGCTCGCAAAGTGTATTTATAGCATTTTCACATCACTGACCCACTTGTTAAATTTTTCCGGATATCCTAGGAATTTCACAAAATATTCTAATTTCCCTTTTTCTTTTCTTTAAAACTTTTTCCACTGGGTAATAACCAGAATCTGTAACCTTTTGTATTTCCTTTTCGTAAGAAGTGCCTTCTATAACCTCACCTTTGAGATCTTTCAGCATATAAATGATAGGATTTCTGGGTATAACTTTGTAGATTGTAAATATTTCCATAGACCAATTATTTTCGTAACCTTTCTCAAATCTCCCTTTCCATTTACTGATACACACTTTATCATTTATTTTAAACATGGGCAGTTTGACATTTGATTCGCTCATGTCGCCATATAGTTTTTGCCATACTTTGGCTTGATTATCAATGTTTACGTTCAAAGGCTCCATCGTAATGCTTCGGTGCCACCTCTGATTATAACTTAGTATAAGTTTATCTATTACATATTTCGAGTATTGTACTCTGTGAAAAATTTCGTCATTTTAGACATCAAAGTTCTATGAAAATGTTCGACAATGCTGGCATTTGTTTCATTATTTGTTGTAAAGAAGTAAACATTCATTTTCCTAAAATAGTTTTGCACAGTTTTATTTTTGAATTATGTTCCTTTATCCGTTTCCAATTATATGGGTTTCCTTTCTCTAAAAAGTTTTTCAAAACCTTTTAGTAAGCTATGACTCGTTTATCTCTTAAGGGTATTTCGCACGCATATTTTGAAAACCCATCTATACATGTTAAAAAGTAATTATAACCATTATTATACTGACTTAAAGAATGCAAGCTTAATAGATCTGCTTGAAACTGTTCATCTATTCCCCCTACTATGACCCGATTCCTCTTAAACTTTCGTCTTGCGGTTTTATGTAAAGTATAAGAATCTTTAGTTTCTAACCATTGTTTGATATCTTTCTTTTTAATACGATTTCTCAAAGCTCTGTACATTGTATTTACACCTCCAAAACGTGCAGGGTTTTCAGGGTTTAATACATATATTCGATGGACATTCCTGTATATGAGCGTTACCTAGTACAATCATGCAATGAAATGAAAATGAACGTTCAAGTACTTACATACACGCAAAATACAAATGTGCGTAAAACAGAATAAGAAAAAAATTTATTTTATTCAAAGTATATCAATTTAGTTCATTCAAACGGGAAAATAGTTTATTAAATAATGATATTCAATTCAACAACTTTGCGCGGAAAAGAGAATCATTTATTCAAAATACATTCCTTCTAACTTGAGTAAAAAAATACTTTTAATTCATTTATTTCACTTATATTCATTTAACTAGAACAGTTTAAATATGTCTGTGAAAAACTGAATATTTAGTCATGTTTATTCGAATCATCACTAAAGTATGCACATGTAAGTTTTATTGAAGTTCGGAATTAGAAGTCGCAAACACACAGCCAGACAGCTGACAAAGCACCATATCATTTAATGTGCAGCCAGGTCATTTGTAATCCTGAATTTGTCTGTCGTAATTTACCAATAGATATAACTTTGAGGTCACGTTATATCTATTGGTAAATCTCTCAAACATTCTGTTTTTAACAGTCTAATGAAAGGTTTACAGGTGAATGAACACACACACACACACGTTGCCTTAATTTTATTTTTTCCCCAATATTTAACCTTTATAACTCGGCAGTACATATGCTGTACGAAAAACAGTTTTGTAAATGCTTTGGTGCGGTACAACTACTGAACTAGGCTATCTAGTGACAGTTCTAGCCCTCCTTTTTTGCAGCACACTTTTTTTCAACTTTCCCTGGCCCTTTTTGCGTCTTCACTTTTATTGTCCATAATTAGGTGGGGACATTTTCATCAACTTTATCAAATGTTCGGGAGGCGACGTTCATAAGCAATCAGATTCAAAAAATTACTCCAACCGATGACTTTACTTTGTCTTTGAGTTGCAGCATTTTTTTTTTCTTGTTTTTTCTTCAATTTTTAGAATGCCTCCAAAATTTTTAACAGAAATAGAGATTGAGAATCTGATGAAAGATTTAGATGATTACAAACTGATGATTGTGATTAAGAGTTTAGAGATGAACTAGAAATTAGCATTTCAAAGATTATAATGTGGTTAATTTAGATGTATCAGCTAATTTTGATGAGAAAGTAGACAGAGCATATTTTCATGGAAAAAAGTTGGAAGTCTCGGAAAGAATAAATGCATTGCCATTTATTGGTAAAGTTGGATTAGAAATTGATGCCAGCAATTGCAAAAATGAAAATGATTTTTTAAAACTGAAGTTCACAGATAAAATTTCATCCGTTCTGATTAAAGAAATTCAGAGGTATGAATTTACTATACTTTAACTTCTTGGTGAAACATCTGACAAAAGATAACGTGCACTCTAATGGGAACCAACTGATAAAAATGATATTTTAAAATTTATTGGTTTAATTTTGCTGATGAAATGCATTGATAAAAATAGCATACAGTATTATTGGACAACTAATAACCTGATGGAAACTCCATTTTTCAGAGAAGTTATGCCTCGTGATCGTTTCCTAATGATTTTAAAAATTGTACACTTTTCCGATAATAGTTTAAAAGAAAGTAGAGATTCTCCAACTTACGACATATTGGAGAAAGTTAGAAAAAATTATTTTATTGTTCTAACAGAACATTTAAAGAAGCGTATGATCCCACAGAAAATTTATCTTTCGATGAAATTATCATTAAATTTAAAGGAAGAGAGTATTATTCAAACAATATATTCCAAACAAACGCAAACAGTGGTATTTCAAATGCACGAAATTGCAGATGCCATTGGTTATACTTATGATATGAAAGTATATTTAGGTAAAGATAAAAAAGAAAGCCTTTCAACATCGACATTTTATTACGTTGAATATGCAAAGACAGAGTGTATAAAAGATAAAGGCCATAAAATCGTTATGGATAATTTCTTTTCCTCGCCAGAACGTTTTCGTGACCTTTTAAAAGAAAAAAAATATTAACTTCTGTGGATCTGCGCGATCTAACAGAAAACATTTTCCAAAAGATCTGGGTCCTTTTAAAATGAAACAAGGCTATCTTGTCATGAAATTTTGCTATGGAATGACAGCTTTGTGCTGGAAAGATAAGAAGTAAATATAAATGCTGACCGATATGCGCAGCCCCCAAAATGAATTTATCATTGAAGAACGAAAAATAAATAAAAAAATTGAAGGTAATGTTGCTAAATGTGAAAAAGAAGAATTAACCACTTCCAAGGAAGAAATTGTAGAAGATTACAAAAAGAAAATGGGATATGTTGATTTAGGAGACCGCATGGCCTACACCTACACTTTGTTAGACGAATTAGGAAATGGACAAAAAACAATATTCTTTAGCGTCGTCGATATCTGTTTTGAATGTATTTTTGATATTTAAGTCGCACCAAACTTCATAAGAAATCAGTTTAAAAGAATTTAGAGTGAATTTAATAACATATCTGAATGAAAAAATAAATCATAAAAATACGGAGCCTTTAGTAATAAGAAAATGAAGACAAAAGATGATAAATTTTCTCATTGGCCAAATGAAGAAAAGAAAGGAAGGTGCGCATATTAAGCGAAAAAGAGTATACAAAAAAAAACAACTATTATATATATGTGTAAGGCATGCAATGTGGCTCTTTGTATTTGCCAGAACTGTTTCAAAGCATATCATACAATTTATTTAAAGTTTTCTTAACACATAAACCAATAAAAAAAACGGAAAAAAAATTTAATACTGATACATTTTTAATAAAAAGAAAAGGAAAAAAAATAAACAAAAAGAAAGCCCTTTTATGAGCGAAAAATTTAAAAAAGTAGAATTCGATTTTTACATTTTTAAAACAGACATTTCAAAAGCATAGCTTACAAGAACTGATTCAATTTAAGATATACGTTTCTTTTAGAAAAAAATAAGTATGAAGAAATTAAAAAAGAAAACTAATTAATACATTTTTTTAACTTAAGATTAAAGATTCATAGAAATATTTGATATATAAGAGTGTTACATATTATTTTCATTGCAATGCATGAATTAATTGAAAGTTTGCCTAAATTTGCTGTACGTAAGATTTAGTCAGCCGCTTTATAACGTGTTCAATGAAGTTGAAAATTTTTTTTTAAATCTCACTTGATAATATTTAATAACAAAAGAGCCTCAGTAGTGATAACGCAACTCGTAGCTGGGGTTAAGTCGTGAGTTCAAGTCCTGTTCAACTGAAAACAGGCTGGTAAATCTATCGAGGTTTTAAGTCCTCATGTTGGTGTGGTGTGAAAATTTGGTGACTGGGTGTTGACCTCATTGATTGATCGAGGCTCAAATTTATAAAGTCCTTCAACAGTTGCCTTCATATTGCTTCAGAATGCGATGTTATCAAAAAATCAAATCAAACTGATCACAAAATATTTGGAGTACATTGATTTTTTTTGTGCATTAAATGGGCATTAATTTGAAAAGTAGAATTTTTAGTAATTATGTTCTACATATTGCCCGATATTGCTTCTTTTACATATTGCATTGAACAATTTTGTAAACATGAGGTATTATTCTTTATTATTATTGCAGTTAAATATGTAAGTTGCAATAATGAGACCACAGATAAAATCTGCACAATTTTCCATGCGACTACACATCTATATGTGTATATTGGGAAGGTTGGTACCAGTAAACTAGTTTAATCCCGCTTATTCGGTCCTCAGCCCGATATTGCTTTTTAACTTGCTGGGTTCCATATTTTCATTTATTTTTTCTTTCATTTTTATATTTCTTTCTGGATTTTTGTCTTTTTAAATAATTTAAATTATTCTTTCATAAATGTTTATATATATATATATATATATATATATATATATATATATATATATAT
>BMAW01131838.1:57783-72722 GCA_019974015.1 Nephila pilipes
TATATATATATATATATATATATATATATATATATATATATATATATATATATATATATATATAAGGAAACACCTCTATAATTATTACGAGTTTATGATTGAACTATCCTTCTCTTAAAGAGTGTAGTGATGAGATTATAGAAGCTCTTAATTTAAAATTGTTTTAACTTGCTTCTAGAAAATATTTTAGTAATATGGTATTGCTGTGGCTTTCTTTTGTTAATTTTTTTGTTTGAAAATGTTAATTTAGGCAATAGACGACTCTGAATTATGATAATTTCTTAAAAATTTAAAACTAAAAGATTGTTAATCATTTTTCTGAAAGAACACGAAAACATTTTACAAAAATACAATAAATATATAAATTTCTCAAGTTATTTTAACTGTCAAATAATTATTATAAAATGCATTATTAATATTTTTCTAATACTTAAGTGATATGTACCTATATTTCTCCACACGCTTCATCATTCAATCTCATTCTTAAGTTATGGATATCAATCTTGCTTCAGAATAATTTATTTGTAGCAATTTCTGTTGATTAAAAAATTTCGAATGAAAGTAATATACCTAATAATATTTAGCAATACATGGTTCCTAGTCAACATTCCAATCGTATAAATTCTACTTTCTTAGTACTTCTAAAATATTGTACATCAAACTCTAGAAAACATATTTTTTAAATCTTAGAATTTACTTAAAAAGGGATATGGGAGCATATTAAAAAATTCACAATACTCATAAAATTAAAATATGCTTTTGAAAGTTTGCAAGTCATTCCATTAATAATGGGAATCAAGAATTCAGAAAAAAAATATTGTGATATGAAGTGGTGCCAAATATTGGGATCTTTTTTACTCGTGCATGATTACTGACTTAAAAACAGCAACTCTTATCATCTCTCCTTTGTAACTAGAGGAACTAACAATACCACATGCAACTGAATTGAACTTCCCATCGTTCCCAGTGGGGGAAAGAAAAATTTTCCTCGATCTTAAGAGCGCCGAGTGGAAGGGACATTTCGCCTCAGAATCAGCCGAAATATAAAGGTTATATTTATATTGAATGCCTACTTTAGAAAACCGGTATTTTTTAAAAAAAAGTTACATGCATTAATTGTGAGTAAAAAAGACAATCGTTTTAATCTTTCTCGAGAAAAGCACTCTAAAATATAGAGTTATTCAAAGCAATTCATCCGATTTCAAAATTCCATATTTTTATAAAGAAACAAAACATATTAATAAGTAGTGTATGAATACAAAGGGAACTTTTAGAAATTTTTTACAAATATTCGATTTACAACTACCTATAGTTGTACATTTTTGATGAGAGAGTCAGCGGTAATAGATTGCACAGCTGCAGAAGTCCATTGTTTATATTCACATAATTTTGTGGGTAATGGTAGCACATAACAATTTATCTGTTATAAACTCTAAAAGGAAGAAATCGAATGAGGCAATTATCATATTATTATACATGAGAATCACATGTCACGTGACATCAGTGGCCAACTGCTTAACATCTGGTCATCTGCAGTTCCGTGAAAACTTCTAAAAGCTTTTTCATGAAACAGCTTCAAGAAGAACACATGTGGGCCATCTATTTTTCTCAATATAAAATCTGCACAGTAGTCTTCTGTATTCATGTATTACTTAATCTATGTCGTTTGTTTTTGAAAATATGGAATTTTGAAATCACACAAATAATTTTCAATAATCCTGTGCTTTTTGAAGTGACATTTAAGTGTGGCACATCTTTGGATTACAGATGATTAAAGCGTTTTGACGTTTAAAGAACTAATGATGTAGAGAAGTTAATTTTGCCATTGAAACCAGCTGGAATGTACAAAATAGTATTATCAGTTACGAATGATCCCGCATACTATCCGAAACTCGCCACAGAATAGTCTATGGAGGGACATCACTCATGCTTAGAGGATTTCAATTTAAATAGGAAACTTGGAATTTTGTATTTAAAATTATGTAAGCGTATGCCAGATGAAATACAGAATGCCTGAAAAGGGTTGTGAGACGAATTGTAATTTTAGAGTTACGTACATGATAGAGTTACAATCACTCAAGAATGGTGAATGTTACGTTGTTTCCAGGCTATTTGAAGAAGTTTGTCCAGTTATGACCTTTGAAAGCTAAGACAACTGAGAAAGTAGCATATCACCCTCTTTAAATACTTAACATTTAATGTCCCAGGTATACTGCCTCCAGGTAATAGAAGGGAATTCAGTAACTGTATCACAAGTGAACTATGCTCTGTTTGGAAAGATGTTATGAAAGTTCATGGAAAGTCACGTTATTGCCATGCACAAGATTCGGTAATAAAGAACAATCATGATGATAGAATATGCTGAATTTGAATGAAGGATAACGGTATTAATAAATGATCATTTTGTTTTCCCTGTGTTCGATTTGCCAAAAACAAAATATACCACGAAGGAATATGTTGCGGTTGTGGAGTGACAGAGTTGTTTCGAGTCCTGGACCTATAGGTCCGAAGGGAAGTTGGTCGCTTTTTGTGATGTATTAACCAGTTAATCCAAAAAGACGTCTAATCAGATCAGTTAGTATTGCATTTTTACGTCTGGCTCTGTTGCAGAAGGGAATCGCAACAAATACTTCGAAATCCTTACGAATCACAAATAAGAATCCAAATCACAAATAAGAATAGCCCTGAGAAATGATTAATAATTATGAAGAAAATTTGAACAATTACCATATTTCAAAGGATGAATATTAAAGAGGTCTTCAAATCAAATTATAACTGACGAACACGAGTTTCTTCCTATGAAAAAGAGTGATTTGCAATAAGGTTTCAAAAATGTAACAAACCATAAAATTTTTTTATCTCCTTCAATTCAAAGATACCGTACGAATTGAGATGGCATACACGTGCCCGAAATATGTATGTTATTGTACTGAAATAGAACGACTTTTATAAAATAGGAATCGGAAATGTTATTCTCAAGTACTTGATACTCGTAATTAGATCATTCTTGGTAAAGAATATTGTCATTCCGTAAATTCCATTTTTCATTTAAGAAGTGACTCTAAGAGAAGCAGATGTAACTAATTCAAAAAAGTAGAGAGCGAATCTATGCCCGCAAAAGAAGGGTTCCACGACAAAATTCAATTGTAAAAGCAAAGAACTCTTGAAAATTCAAAGTGTCATTACTGTTTAAGTTGTTGTAATAAATACGATAGCATAAAGTTTATATCATAATGCGTTTGTGAGATTATCATCGTTGTACTTCCTTTTTTTTATTTAGAATGTTTTGTTAATTTTAAGTTCATTTGTTTATTTACCTGTGCTGTCATTTAGCTTTCTTTTTTATATATATATATTATAGATGATTCAATAATAAAGTATGATTTAAAAGTTACCTTTTTGTGCTTTAACGTAACAAAATATTTTTTTCAAAATTCAATAACAGTCCATGCTAATGTGTCAGTTTAGTCAGAAATACTGAGATTTTGTTATTATGTTTCGGACATAACACCAAGCGTGGGAAGTCCAGGATTTATACCGCCATCCGAAGTATACAACATATGCCTTTTTCACTGCAGTTGGGTGTCAATGGCCATTTCCTGGGCCCATGATTTACGTCAACGTATATTTGGCAAAAGCTGGCCGATGAATTTATACTGGGACGGGACATTGCTTCTCATTCTGCGGATCCCACATAATTTGTATAAAGTCAAAATGTGCATTGTTAATAATGCAGTAAGTCGCTAAGTAAACAAATCTGTTCAAAAAAAATTCAGAAATCCAAATCGGAATAAGAACTTCTACAGAAGCGGCATCGTTCAAAACTGAGGGCGTTAGATGGAATGGTTTTAACCACTCGATCACGGGATTCATGAGACAAAAGCCGAAGAAACAGATTCTATGACAATGTACGTATTATTTAATTTCTTTTTTTAGTCATCGTATCTTAATCATAACGTCCATATTATTTTATATGAAATACCAAAAGTACAATTACTCAAAACTTTTGAGTCAGAATATAATTTAGAGGGTAACTTTCGTATACCAGAATGAATGAAATGTGAATGTTTTCATTAAAAAAATTAAATTAGTTGCACAATGCGATCAATTGTTCGTTGTGCTCAATTATACCGAGGTCCGCAGTACTTTAAGGGAAGCGATGAAAATTATATTGGCTCCGGAATTCCACCTCACAAACTTAGAATTACTGTCGTAAAAATTGGACTCATATAAGAAAAACTACGTTTTGCCAAAGCTACAAATAATGGAAATATTTGTTGACAACGTATTTAAAGAAACTTGATAGCTTTTGAAAACTGTTCTTATAGTTCTGTACCTTAGTGAAAATATCTCAGCTAAGACTCCATTCTCCAAATTATATTTGTTTTGAAAGTTGACTGGAAAAGGTCTATTATCCAAAATTTAAAGCATATATTAGGAAAAAAACAGAAATACATAGAAATAGAAAAACAGAAATACATAGAAAAAGAAACAGAAATACATAGAAATAGAAAAACAGAAATACATAGAAATAGAAAAACAGAAATACATAGAAATAGAAAAGCAAAAATACATAGATTAATTACTATCAAAGACCAGGATATTACGATAACTGAGCTAATATAGGAAGTTTATGTAAAAGTGTATAAGCACTTATTTTGTAAAAGAATTCTATGGTACAGTACCTCGCTGTTCTTGGTGGAAATAATGATTTAAATCGAGTTCTTGAATACGATTCAAAATCATCTTCTCTTATAAATTTCTATCTTGATATTTATGGAAGAATACATAGTATATTTGAAAGATCAGTGATATCACTGTCGGAAAGTCATATCGAAAGTGTGAAGCCTGTGAAATACCGAGTATCTTAATATTCTTTAGATAAAAACTCCCTTTATGATGGTATTAGTGTCACAAAAACGAAACTCAAAGTTCAATCTGTCAAAAATGAGTTTGTTCTGTTTCAAATTTTATTAAGTATGGTCATTTGGAATAATGGACAGAATAAAGTAAATATAAACAATCAATACTTCAATTTCAAATTTAGATGTCGGTATAGCTAATTGACATTTAAAACAAGGTCTTTTAAAATTTGTTTTGAAAAAAATCGTTAATTTTGTGTATCAAATCTCCATTACTAATTGCAGAGTATATAGCTGAAGATATTAAAAAAGCATCTAACTTAAGAATTAAAGAACTGGAGAAAAACAAAATATAGTTTTGTAATGAAGAGACCGAGCAGTGTCGATTTCATCAAAAGAAGAAAATTTCAGAATATTTTGTAGTCATCATCAATACATTTTTTTAGGGAAAATATTCAAAATTTCCGCGTACAATATGTAATAAGAGGGATTTTTTAAAATATATTACTTGGATTAAAAAAAATATTCAAAAACTGATTGAAAGCTTCTAAAATGAATCACAGAGACCCAAGCGTAATCTTGCAAAATGTCATGGATCGTTTGGATTTACTTATTGAAATAAAAGTTTATCGTTGATTTTTTGCTTCTAGGATTACAAAACAGGAAATATTAAAAATTTTATTTGAGAATTATATCTTGGAATTTCATCGAATTGGAATTTTACAAATGCTACCCTGAAAATCTGCTTTTCAAATAACGATAAAAATATTTATGTACGTTACATACAAAGTTAAAAATTATTAATCACAAAAACTTACAATTCTATGAAAATTTAAAATATAAAATTCAAAATTTAATATATTTCATCGCCAGCATATTTTCATATATTCCGTAAATTTTTTATAAATCAGTTAAAAATCACACGTTATTAGCAAAAAGTAGGCTGAAAAATTTGATGAATATAAAATAAAAATTTTACTTGGAAGCAGAGCTGAGATGCTAAAACTTCGGTATACAAAAATTATAAGCATATCTACAATAGTTTCTGAAATAATTATTTTAAAATTCAGTTCGAAATTCGTTCGTTATATTATACGTAATATTAAATAAAGCGTCAACATAATAAAGTAATGTTTGATGTATTCACAGATTATTAAAAATAGATATAAGTGACATTATCGCAAATGTTAACAATTTTATAATTTTAAATTAAATTGTACACTGTTATCATATTGGTGTAGAAGATATAAAACTTGCGTCTAAAATAGATGGAAAATGCAATCTGCAGTGCCATAATCTTGAACAGAATACGTCATATTCACTTGATTAGGTAGAGTCAGCCTTAGGTAGGAACTACTTGTGCAAAAGCTTAGGGCACTGCAGTTTTGGGAAATACCACTCTGTCAATTACAGTTTTCAGAGGAAATGTAAAAATAACACATTTTAGTAACAAAGGATTTTAGAATGGACTTCCAATTCATTGTTGCGAGATAACAATACCTAAGGTAACCAACCGTACTCTTTATGTGAATTTTGAACTCCATTTTCGCAAACCATATTCCTTTTAAAATCTGTACTACCAAAATATTCCTTTGCATCCTTTTGTACTCCTAAAAAATTTATGAACTATATCGGCAATTTTATGCAAGTTCTTAAAAGTTCCAACCCATTCCCATCTAAACGTGTGGCCGCGAGCTCGATCCTGGGCCGCAAAAGACCCGTTGTGTATCCGGGGCTGATGCACGTTAAATCTATTGGGGCCCAAAGTCCTTCCGTTGGGGTAGGGTGGAAATTAGAAAAGGGAGTGCCAGCTGAGGTGTCGTCCTCGTCACTTGACCGAGGTTCAAAACTACGAAGTCCGTCGCCAATGACCTTCGTGTTGCTTCTAGTGCTACGTTAATAAATACTAATTCCATCTAAATGCAGTTTTTATCATAAAAAAAGTTTGGACTCGCTTATTTAGTAGGGAATTGTATTCCCACCATATGTTTTCTGTTTACCGAACAGAATTGCATTATTTCGGGGATCCCGAAATCCATCATTTTGGGTTGAAACGAGAGTGATTTGGCACAATTTTAAGCTAAATATTACTAGTGCGTGTTTATTTTTTTCCTAGAGCAATATAGGTTTTTCAAAGAGAAGTAAAAAAATATTTTAATGAATGTTTAAAAATGAGTTTCCACTTATTAAGACAGCAATTAAAATGACATTTCTTTGGTTAATTGTATAATTTTAAATTAAACTGTACACTGTTATATATACACAATATTGTGTTTCACAAACAATTTTTTCTCAAATAACAAATTGTTCTGAAAGTAGGCATTAAGGTATTTTAAAGACATGTTGTTTTGTTTAAGCATTTAATATAAAATATTTATTTTTTTTTCTTATGTGTTTGATATTTTTAACATTTGTAACAATTAAAATTATTGCTTATATACGATTCTTCGCATTTTTTTTGTAAATTGAATGAACACTTTGATTACAATTTTGTTTATTTGAGAACATATGAACACTGATTTATTTTATTCATGAAATACAAGTTTGAATAAATTGACTCTTTTTGCATTTGTTTTAAAAAATGTATATTATATTGAAATTTAAACTACCCAAAATTATACCTGATTTTTTATAAACGAATTTTTGATCTAATAAACACATATAACTCTTTTTAGGTACAATTCGTAAAATGGACTAAAATTAATAGATGAATATTATTTTTACATATTGTGAATATTTTGCACTGAACTTAAACATATATTTTAGACCCTTAAAGTTTGGAGAAGCAAATCGTAAGCAATTTTGCATTCATTTTGATATTGAATATAAAAAGCTCCTCGGCTATTCAAAAGTGAGGTGGTTTACTTTGAAACCAGCACATAAACAGAGCACAAAAAGAGTGTATTTTGAAATTATATGATCTGCTTCGGTCAAGTTATTTAAATTTAAAAAATACCTTACATTTGGAAAAAAAAAATCATCACAAATCATATTTCATAAGGAAAGTAAGGTCATCAGTTTCAGGAAAACACCCTCAAGGTTTCTTAAAAATATATGTAATTTAAATAAAATTCACAAGGAAAGATTCCCAATGTCATTTATGTGAGACTGGAAATAAATGCCGCTCTTCTAACTCAAGGCAGTTAGTAATTGCACAGAGTGCATTTAAACAACAGTTCTCAACGAAAAATGTCTACAGATCGTCCAACTATAGGTAAGTGATGAATTTACAAATTTCTTTTTTGCTGAATGCTTACGATTGTTATTAATTCGTAAATGTATTATAACTAGATCTTATATTTAGGTTTAACAGACACCGAAACTGACGGTGAATAGTTATTTCCATCCCCTTCCAAAAACATGGTAATGAATAATTATTTTAAAATATTTTAAATTGATTAAATTTCTGTGTTAAAATAATTTGTCGCGTTTCGTTTAGTGAAGCGTAAATTCACAACTGAGAAACAAAGAAGACAGTGATTCGGAAACTCAATTGTTTTCCCTTCTTAAAGAAAAAAATCAACTAATAGAAAATTCTTCAAATATTTTAAATTAATTAAAATTTCTGAATATTAAAACAATTCGTCTCTTTTGTTTTAGCTAAGCGCAAATCCATCGCTGAGAAAAAAGAAACTAAGAAAGGTAGATACGATTACAACTTCGCAGAACCGGCAGAAGAGATAAAAATAATTAATCCCAATATTGCAAACTTAGGAAGACTTTTTTTCCCTTTCAAATTCAATCAAACGCCGAATACAAAAATGAAAGATTCCCTTTTTTTTATTTAAAAATGTATTCAAATTTCTTATGAGAAAATAATTATTTTTGTACAGAAAAAAATTTATTGCAGAAAACTGACTCTGTGTTACTAATGTATAAAGGAAAAACTTCTTCATTGTAACTGAAAATATTTATCTTAAATGACATTTTGAGATATAATAGGAAAATCGTCAGACTAGATTTGTATGAAATATTAAATCAATCATAAAATTTATTTCCAGTCTCACATAAATGACATTGAGAATCTTTGCTCTTGTATTTTATTTAAATTAAATATATATATTTAAGAAACCTTGAGGGTGTTTTCCTGAAAATGCTGACCTTACTTTCCTTATGAAATATGATTTGTTATAATAAAACTTAATTCTTTGATGACTAGTGTGATTAAAACAAGCAAGCTCATATTTTTTCAGTCATTTCACATGTACACTAAGTAACTAAATGACGATATTTGCAAATGGATTTCCTTATATTCCCTTTTTACACCAAATGTTTTTTCCATAATACAACATGTAATTCTTGAGAATCTTTCGTTTTTAAAAAAAAGAAATAACGCATACACATTCTTCGAAAACTTTCGCTGGTCGACAGCGTTTTGTAACTAGAGAAAACCTTAAGTTCTCACCCTATTGTTAGCCAGTGAGAATCAGTGTTCAAACTAAAGAGACTTGTCGCTAAACACCTTCCGAGATCTTTTGTGTTTGATATGCAAAACCAAATGGAAAATTTCCTCCTCGCAGCAAAAATTTTCTTTGAATTGAAACTGATGTGGGTAAAGAATATTGCTTTGATAAATCAAGAAATATAATCTATTGACATAAAAAAAGCTCATAATTTTCCTCAAGGTTCGTAACAAACAAATTGGTGTATACGATTTAACGAATAATATTTTGACCATTTTAAGGACTATTTTTATTTTAACATCTTTTAAATTATTTGGGAAACAGGAAACTTGTGCACATAAATTGATAAATTTCACTAAAGACCCTTTTCGGTAATGAGATTTTTTTTAAAGATTAAGTATATCTCATCTGCGAAAACCACCGGTGGAGCAGGAGATGCTTCAAAATTCGAATCAAAATTTCAATGGACTCTGACTAGAGGAAACATATTAAAAATTCCTATTTCTGCTGGGGAAAGTTAGTGGATGGACCAAGAATTATGACCTCAAGGGTCAGAGAATTCGAAAGCTTGCATTAAACTACCCAAGTTTTCATTATAAGTGGTGCAGAAGTGTTCCCTCGTCTCGTGTTTAAAGCCTCAAGATTATTCTTTTATATGAAAATATTTCTTTTTTATATATTGTAATTGTAATTTAACAGTTTATACAGGTGAAAAATTATTTTAACTTGATATATTATCTTAGCAATTAGATCATTTCTGGAATTTTTTAAATTATTTTTCCACCAGGAGAAAACTGGATTAGCAAGGACCTATCGTTTACGAAAAGATTTGAATACGGATGAATGGACGGTTGAAATCAATAAAATAGCAAAATCCTTCACCTTATTAGAATCTTAACAACTTCCAATGTTTGAATTAGTTTAAGATAAGAGTTTTTAAAAAAATTCAGAAATTTGATTGATATCGTATTGAGCTTTTTAAATATAATTTGAAAGTATTTAAATCACATCTCAGATACACACATAAACCAGTGATCGCTCAGAGATTCCCGGTCTATATCATCCTACCTATGCATCAAGCAAAGAATGCTACTAGAAATCAAAGAAATACATGAGTTACCCCTGACTAAATCATCCCCAAAAGTGGGACTTAATTTTGGTATATTTATTAAATTTAGATTATTTTGTTACAGCCGAAATCGTCCTAAAAATCACACCTTAGCAATAAAGTCACAGCTCCAGATGAGAGATCTCGCTTTGAGGCTCCCCATCAGGAGACAACTATGTTTTGAAATGTTATAAGGAGAAAGTTTTTTTATGGTATCAAAATTATCATATAGAGAGAAATATAAATTTCTTTATAAAATAGAGAGTTTCTTATATTTAAGCAAAAACAGCTGCAGTATAATAGGTTTTGTTAAACAATACGGGGTATTTATTAAATTGTACAATTGAGACATTTATTTTGTTCAGTGAAAAATTCTGAATTAAACCAGGGGGGAGGAGTTTAAAAGATTGGTAAAGCTAAAGTAAGGATCTTGGATAAGTATCGGATCCGAGTTTTGAAGCGACCACAAAAGCATGGAGATGCTCAGCCCACAAGATATTAGGATTGAATCACAAAAGAATGATTTGATCAGTCAGGGCAAAAAAACAAAGTAGGGATGTCGGTGAGGGAGAAAGTGATGAAATATTACATACCAAAATCCGTATGAGTAAAAGTATTTTTAACTCTTTTCAATACCTCCTATAAACTTGCACACTCACCTGACAGGAGGACTTTATGTACGACACATTTAACGTGCATCAGCATCGGCTAAACGGCAGGTCTTTAATGAGATCAGGACTCGAACCTAAGACTCGACGAAAACCGCCGACTGTGAGTCCGTCCAAGACCACTAGTCGGCCAATCGAAGAACAAGGTTCTGTATTTTGACGTCACAGAAAGTAGTCTATACAGTGAATAATTCATCTGTCTCACCAAAAGGAATTCTATCTTCATTGAGAACGTTTGTACTTCTTGAATAAAACAATCGTATCCAATTTCAAATAATTCCCACTGTCATGATCATGAGTTAGCTATTGAGAGATGAATCACCGAAAACGAGTGGGGCGAGATAACGAGAAGATGGTGATATAGAAGAACTTCGCATGCGCCAAATGCAAGATACCAAATATTCAATTCAGACTGATATGTGTCGGTACACTTAAAAAAAGAAGTCATAAATATGTTTTCGAGTTCCAGGGTGGCAAAAATCAGAATTATTCTCCTAACAAAAGAAATTTAAAATAAGAATAGAAATTTATCAACGCAGTGCATGCTCACCAAAAAAACAAGTACAGGGATAAAAAAGATATCTGAAAACCAAAACTATTGCCAAAAAAAAAATCGTAAAATAGCCTTTCAAGGCATCTAAGGCAGAATTGGCTGGAGTAGCAGATTAAGGACCTATCGTCTTTGATAGATATGAGACTTGTTAACGATCATGCATATAAATTGTTTGTATGAGATAAAAATATATTATAAGCTTCGGGCAAAAGAGCCGCGAGACTAGGCATTCATTGCCTGTAGCGGTAGACTTTATCAATGGGTCTAAGTAAACTAATATACGAATCATTGACTGATTGTTATTACAAAAGGTAAAATACAGCAAAAAGATACCCGCTTTGTAAGAAGAACAGAGTCCTCTGCGTTTGGACGCTAACTTCCTGTAAATAATTCAGAGTAAGGAGGGCTGGCCTTTTTACAACGTTTTTCTGAATTTCACTTGGTGTGTGTGTGAGTGTATGTGTCATCAAATTTTCGATCGTTAATTTAACCAACTTCCCATCAAGCTATAACTTTGAAACTTTGGGAATCGTTCTTACTCGCCTAACAATGCAATATTTAGACATTTGCGACAAGTTTTAACTAATATTTCAATAATTTTAATAAGTCAAAATATCTCTTCCACTCGGCGCTTTTAGGACTGATGAAAAAATTTCTTTCCCCCACTGGGAACACCGGGAATTCCACATACGCCACGTGAGGTATCGTAAAAATTTTCTACTCTCAAAGGGGAGATAGAAAGGGTTGCTGACTTTTACTGAGTAAACATTCGCAAGAAAGAAAGATTCCAATGTTTGGCACCATGTCATATCACAATAATTTTTTCAGAATTCTGGTTCCCAATTTTTAATAGAATGACTTACAAACTTTCAAATGTATGTTTTGATTTTATATTATGAATTTTTAACACGGTCACAAATGTCTCTTTTTAAGTAAATTTTAAAGTTAAAAATTATGTTTTCTAGAATTTGATGTACAGCATTTCAGAAGTACTAAGAATATAGAATTTAAATGTTTGGCATGTCGACTAGAAATCATGAATTAGTAAAAATTATTACATGCAAAACTTTTATTTGCTCCATTCGTAATTTTTTAGTCTGCTTAATTTGCTAAAAATAACTTGATCTGAAAAAGAATTTATTGTATCCATTGCTTAATTATGAGATAGATTGATGAAGGATGTAGTGCAATATAGTCTAATATCCCTTAAGTATGAGAAAAATATTATGAAAATATTAATAAGGCATTATATAAGAAATATTTGTCTGTTAAAATAATTTCAGAATTTTCTTAAAAAAAAATTTATTCTTATTTGTGTGCAATGTTTTCATGTTCCTTGAAAAATAATAAAGTTCGTTTGTGTTTTGTCCACGTTTTGGGGTCTAGAAGAGTATGACGCGTAATACATGTAGATTTATCTACACTTAGCCAATCATACTCAAATTAGCCTCACCTCACCTCCACGCGGTTAGATTTGGTAATCCAAAAGTATTTGGAAACTAAGAAGGAAAGGCTTGTATGTGTTGTAAAACATTTCAGTAAAAAATATTCAATAAATGATTGATTGAATGGAAATTATAATTAATTTTTTTGTTTTTATCACGTGTTTGTTTGGAATTTAATGTATAATAATTAATATACTTTATCATTATATAAAAACGTTTTTTTTAAAAACGGTGGTTTTTATCTCGAATACATACTTATTGGTTGTCTGTTTGAAATGTCTGTACATTACATGTGGGAGGGTATGTTCTAAATAGGTTGAATTACTGTGATCGACAAGTTTTTGAACTTTTACAGAGACCATACAACGAACCGAATTTTAGGTTTATCTAGATTTAATTTAATTCATGTTTTCGTTTAATTCTCGTGACTGTTTCAGATTTCGTATAATTTTGTGCATACTTATTTCAGAAATAATCGAATTTCATTTTACGTAGATTTTACAGATTGATGTTGTATCCTTTTAACATTATTAATGCAGATCAGATGAATTTTTTCAAAATTTTAATATTTTTTATATACCGCCCCTCAAAGGGTTAAGGGTTTTGCTACTTGAATAGTGATTAAAAAGTCGAAGCAAGTTTTATTTTTATCCGGCATTTTTGGAAAGCCGCATAAATTATCTGTTGATATATTCGCTATCAGAGAAGGATTTCTTTTTTATTATTCTGTTCATTAATTTTTGAGTTCTTTTTTCCTAGAGTACATAATAACATATTATGATTCTTACAATGACATATCTCGCAATTCAGTTTATTTTTACAATGCCTAGCTAAGTGTTTTCTGCCAAAACAAGTAAAGCACCTACCCAGACTTTTTAACTTTCCTTTTTTCACAGATACGTCTGTAACGAAACACTCCGATGATCCATACTTTCCCGAATCGCAAAATAAACAACTCTTACAGACAACTGCTGCTAGAGAGGTGGAGATTAACTGTTGTTTAGTCTAATTGTATGTGGTTTTCATTTCCGTCAGATAATGATTTAAATCTTTAAGAAAACATTTAGGATGACAGTAATTACATTTTTACATAACAAAGAAAATAATTATGAAAAGAAATTAATAACAAGAAGAATATAAGTGGAAAAACAGCAAAAAATAATTGAAAAAAAAAACTTTAAAAATGAGCAAAATGGAAATAAAGTTATGTAATGCTGCCTCTAGTTTAGGATAGCGATACTCCGCAGAAGCGTGATTTCATGATAAAAACTTCGCAATCTATAACAGCTCTTTAGACTCAGCGTAATATAATGGAGAAGCCGAAAAATGAGGAAACAAAGGAAAAGTATCAGAAAACCACTCATTTAAGTCAAAATTCAATGAAATTTAAAGCATAAAAAGTAACTACAGTTCTAATACAAAATGTAAATAAAGTTAAGAATTAGTTTTTATTAATGTCGCACTAGAAGCAACACGAGGGTTATTGGTGACGGATCTCGTAATTTTGAACCACGGTCAAGTGACGAGGACGACACCTGAGCTGGCACCCCCTCTCCTAACTTCCACACCACGCCAAAGGAAGGACTTTGTGCCCCGATAGATTTAACGTTCATCAGCCCCGGCTACACGGAGGGTCTTTGGCGGCCAAGGATCGAGCCCGCGACTGAACGAAAACCGCCGGCCACGAATCCGAAACCATGACCACTAGGCTACCGCAGCCACGTTGGTAACCAGCACTGAGAATTCTGTACTTCTCTCTATATGAAATGAATTCCTTTAACGAGGAGCTAAATTTAGATTTTTTTTTCATTGGGGTAGATCTATAATTGTGGATTCAAATAATTATTTGTTATACACACACACACACACACACACACACACACACACACACACACACACA
>BMAW01131838.1:72732-186741 GCA_019974015.1 Nephila pilipes
ATATATATATATATATATATATATATATATATATATATGTGTGTGTGTTTGAATGAATATAAGAAATATCTATTGAAAAAGAAATTTACACTTTAAAACCATTCAGAAAGAGAACAAGTATTTGAAAGATTATCAGACAAAAACAGTAATAAAATAAACTTTAAATCACAGAAAATTATAAACCAAGACCTAAGAACATGAATAATAGAAAAAAAAAATGAAATGTAGCAATTACAATTTCTGAACATGGCTTTTGACAAAGTAGAAGGATAGACATGTCTTACAGGCCCAAAATTCCCTATAGAAAAATGTTACTTAACAAAATAGAAATTCTTTAAACAAAACTAAACACAAAAATACCACACTACACTATATGAGATAAAAGTAATAATTAGGTGTAGACAAAGAGATGTATTGTAATACTTATCAATTAAAGTTGCGAAAGATCAATCTGAAAATTAATCAATCAGATTACAAAAGATTAAAAAACATATGAGACAATGGCCTTGCAACAACAAAATACGAATCTAACACCAACATAAGAAGATTTACGTGGCTTGTTCGAAGCGGAAATATAGCAGTGCTCTGTATTAGAGATAAAGGGTGCTAAAGCAAAAGAAATTTAAAGATTTTAAATATAATAGCAAAAAATAAGATCAGAAAAGAAATTTAGAAAGAATTATATAAATAGAGAAGAAAAAGGCGAATTTAAAATCTTAATAGAAATACAAAATTTAAAAATTATTTTAAGTTAATTAAAAAAAATAATTGAAAATTATAATTATTATAATATAACACGACAATTACGTACCAAAAACTTGGCGTATTAGGCTAATCCGTGGAATACGAAACAAAGAACGTACGGAATGAGAATTTAAGTTTCAAAAACTTTAAAAAAAACATGTGAATAAATTTTCTGATTTAAGATATATATCTTTATTGAAATTTCTTTAAAAAGTAACTCATCTTAATTTGAACTAAACAATGTTTTTTCGTCGTTAACATGCACTATTAAACGATGACTTTTTCTGCTCTATCTTCTGATCTAAGTTCTACAAATTCTTTTGCAAAAAATCCGTTACTTTGGATTGTTTGCTTTTAATTAAAAATATTTATAAATTTCCTTATATGGTGCTAACCATTTCTGAACTCCTCATTTAAATTTTATGATGCTTCGATTAGAAAGATTTTCATTTAAAAAATGTGACTCTAACTATTTGGCTAAGTCTTCGCCTTTCTTTGCACAGTAAACATTTTAGCGACTTCACCTATGTTATCATCTTCAGAGTTGTCATGGATTCCAGATATTAATTCTACAAAATATGTTTCAGCACTTTCTTCTTCCACCAGCAATTCTTGGATATCTGTGACTTGCAGGAATTGTTAATTCTATCCTAGTTTATACTGCTTTTCCTTTTATCCTATTTTAATTTTTTAGATTCAACTTATGTGCTTTTTTTATTTTAATTTATGGATGATGTTTTTATTCTTTTCTATATAAATTTCTTTGCTAGCGTTGCTTCTTCACTATTTTTCTTAATTGCATGGTATATTCTTTGTCATATTTTGATTGAATGGTAAAGTCACTATACACACACATATATATATATATATATATATATAAACACGTGTGTTTCTGATGCGCTACATAACTTTACATAGTTGTCTACATTTTTCATTTACGGATAACTCTAAAATAATTTTAGTGACTGGCAACAGGTTAAACTTATATAATCCGACACGGTATATTTATTTTCGTTAAAAATTACAATTTGTTTGCCTTGGAATTTTCTTCGAATGCGTTTACTTAGGTTTAGTTGTTAGATATTATACTGCCACATTTCTGCTTTTGTACGTAAAAAAATAATACATTTTTTCTAATAAATTTGGTTTTATTAGTTGTATCGAACGAATATTTAGCGATGGTTTTAATTAAAATGGCGCTTTTCTTGCGCTCAAGTTTGCATTTGGAATGCCTGAATATTGCAATTATAGTTGATATCTTTAGTTTGTAGTGTATTGCTCTGATAATATTTCCGAATTTTGGATTTCTGACTATGATGACATTACTTTTTTTCCTTTTTTTCCTTTGTGACCAATAAATTATCTTTATGGGAGAGTTCACTAAACCTGAATATTTTAATGACTTTTGATTAATATAAAGGATATTAACATAAATTTGGATGAGTTTAAAAATTGTCTTAAAGTAGAATTTCCTGTAAATTTTGTAAAGAGTAATTGAATATTTAGTTTTTTTTTCATATATATATACAATTTTTTTCTTATCTTTTTTCGCCTTTTTGCATTAAGTTTTGTTTCAAATTATTGTAGTTACTGTTTCTGGCATTAGTAATCTTTCATTCTAATAGACGGCATTACTATACTTCCACTTTAAGATTGAGCAACAAAATATTTTATTTCAAATGAAGAAGAAGGTTAGATATAGTTGTTATTATGTAAGGCTTCTCATGTGAGTGTTTGTAATAAATTTCTTAACTGGTTAATTTATTTTTGATTTTCTACTTTCATTCTAAACAAATTTAGTGTGCATCTCAAATCTTGTCTTTTGTTACATTTGATTTGATTTCTTCTTTAGCAGTTTGTATTTTTTTGGATCTTATTACTGTTTGAGTTTATGTAAATTTCATATTGTTTTATACTATTTTATGTCAGGTTATGTTATAGAATTTTAAAAAAAAAACTTTCTTTCTATATACGTTTTCTGTATTTCTAATAAGTATTTTAATTTTTCTTTGTTATTTAAGAAAATTATTCTCATGTTTTAATTCTTGCTGATATACTGATATGAGTATTTATATTTATACATGCAAAACACTTATTGATCCAAAGACACTGAGCTCACAGTTCGGGAATTCGGATCATCTTTGAGCATGTTGCGACTTTTTATAACTCTCCATTTTAGCTTTCAGTTACTTTACCATTATGAAAACGATCTGGCCATTCTGACAAAGCAAGTCAGCTGAAGTAGACTGAAGCTGATGTGAACTCGAGTCCTTCTGATACCGCTATTTAAAGTAGGACTTGAAGGTAAGCAAAGAGAAATGAATCGCCGAGGAAGTTACTTGGTTCTCTCCTCCATTTCCCACTTTCTTCCTTTTTATCATTGCGTTCACTAATTAAGATGACAGCTTAATATATTTGAGTTTTCTTTCATTTAAACACCTTTTAATCGTTTATAATTAAATATTGTTATTGTTGGAATGTGTGGCGAGTTTTCTTATGTGAAGTTTAATTACCTTGTTATTGGGAATCCTTACATCAAACTATTAACTTTTACCGATTTTGAGGGACATTTTCCACTTTTTGAGGATTTTTCACGTTTTCTGTTTGAAGACTTGTACTTTTCTTGTTTGGTGCTTCATTGTTCCATCACTTGCTTCATGGCTAGGTTGGGCTCTAATGCCATTGATTTCTATTTTCACTCCTTTGTCTTCTAGCGATTTATTTTCGGACTTTTAAACCCTTACTTCCACAAATATTTCACTGCATTGTTAGCATGTTTAATTACGAAGAATCTGATCATCCTGATACGGAACAGAGTGCATCCATTTCCCGTGAGGCGTTCAATGCACTGCCTTTTGAGAAAAAGATCGTGAGCTTTAGTTTTACCAAATCGAATCTCAATTTATCATGACTGCTACTACTTTCGAGTGAAATACATTTTCGCAATTGTTGATGTCTTGAGCTCAAATATTCTATCGTGTGTTAAGGATATTATTACAAATCCTCCTGCAGTTGAAGTGCATATAGCTCTTAAGGATAGGGTAATCCAACATTTTTCCCGGTGGAGTTCATTGCGTTTAAATTTACTCCTTGAAGATTTACAGTTAAGTGATAAAGGGCATTGTCTCTTGTTGAATGAAACGCGAAATTTAGTTTCTGAAAATTTGCAGGACGATATCCTATAAATTTAATGGTTGAAAACGTGGCCTGTTTGCTTGCAGCAAGTGTTTTCGGTTCTTAAGACTCCATTGTTTGAATTGGCGCAAATAGCGAATAAAATTCATGAAGTATCTATAGATAATCTGACTATTGCATATATTGAAAGCAAAGGAACGATCTGAATGCTCTCCTAGCAGAAGTATCCGAATTCTAAGAAATGGTTAGAAAAATGCTTAGTCCTCTTTCTAGATCAAGAAATAGGAGTGTCTCTCGCCCTGAAAATAACAAGGAAGATCTCTGCTGGTATTGACATAGGTTTTGAATTCGAGAAAAAAAAAAGATGTGAATAAAACCGTTCAGTTGGACAGAAAACAAGAAAGAATACCTGTTTTGTTGGCGGCAGATCAGTGCAGGTCTAACAGCCGATTATTTATGTTATTATAGGTTATCCTAAGCACAAATATTCAGTCAATAGTAGTGAAGTAAGAACCTTTTAAATTCGGAAGAACCTTTTAAAGGGTTCTTAATGGCTCAGTAAATTACATATTTGCTTCCATAATTGACACTTGAATCATTTGCATACCAAAAAGAAACGAAACAATTTTTTAATTTGCATTTACTTGCTTTTTTTCAGAGTGAGTGTAAATCGATTTTTCTTTCATTCCATCTTCTTATATTTCTGTTTGCCTATCTATATATAATTTAAAGTTTATATTAAATTGAATAATTGATTTCTTTTAAAATTCACAAATAAAGTAAGAAATTATCTCAAAGGTTAACATTTAAGAAAAAAATGTAAAAACTATTAAGAAATACGACTCAAGCCAAATAAAAAACAGTGAGATGAAATTGCGAACTGAAAAGTGAAGGGTAATACATTAATTATATTTAAATATAAATAAAGAATTATACATTCAAAAACAATTAAATGAAATGAAAAGTAAATAGACAGAATCCAGAAATATTAAAAAGTGTAGTAATTAAAAACCTAAAAGTACATGTTCGATGAAAAAGCAAAAAACTGAAAAATAATATATTTAAATACATGAAAAGTTTTAGATTGTTAGGCTGTTATTCTAGATTTATTAGCCAAAATATCACCAAGAACAAATTATAACATACAAATTTTCTGATCAAGTTTTCAAGACCTCAGGATCGTTGTTAATGCATCTTCCTTTAAGCAAAATTAGAGAATATGAAATCTTAAAAAATGGTTTAGAATGCTGTTCTTTAGAAAGTATAAAATGCTTTTTATTCACACATCAAATAATTTTTTTCATAGATGCAACAATTCCTTTCTATTCCTATTTGAACGCAACAGATAACAAATAAATAAAGGAACGCATTATTTAGTTGTTAAGTAACTTTCGAAAAAAATATTACGTCGTAATGAAAGTAAAATTGATTTTTTATGTGTGTGTGAACTGTTGTTGATTACAATTCTAAACTCAAAAATGAATCACAGAAATACCTTCCTCTTACTTTTATTTTAAAATTACATAGATTCATAATTCTATTTTATAGAAACACATTGGCGATTGGTGAAAAGGAAAGTTGCGGATTTTCGTCTTTTTATATTAAATTGGATTTAACTTAAGGATTCTAAGAAATTTGAGTTGATGACAATCATTTTTTATTACAAAAGAGGTAGTATTCTGAAGACAAAAGTTTTGCTCTCTCGTTCTTTTTTTCCTTCTTTCATTATATTAACAATATTGGTAAGCTCTCTCAGAAGAATTTCAATCTCACAAATATATTTTTTCAAAAGTTATGTCTTTTTTATTCTTAGATTTGGTTCATAGTTCAGATATTTATTTTGTATTAACAAGATATCAATATTGATTTAAAAAATGCAATTGCTGATTCTTTCGTTAAATGGATATTTTTGTCCTATTTTCATGAAGCGCCCATTATAATGCATAATATTAATTTCTGGTTCCATTATTCATTTACAAATTAAATTTTGATATTTTTGATACTTATTCTAAATGTAATTTGTTAGAAAATGTAATTCTGCGTTAACTGTTATTTTTCAAACCAGTAAGGTAAGAATTTTACCGCAATGATTTTTTAACAATGTATGGAAAAAACCATCTTACTTTAAGTAAATGAAATTCCTCTTCAAAAAATCTAGGAAATCTAGGTTTTTCGACTAATTCAATTGATTCAGTTATTGTTAAGCCCTTAAATTAAATCATAATAATTTGTTTTCTTGTATTATTCTCAAAAAAAAGCCCTGTATTTTTCTCAATTATAATCTAAATTTCATCAATTTGGGAAACTCTTTATTACTATAGTATTTACTGTTGATAAACTGAATTGCGGTTTCTTAAAGAGGTTTCACTCACAATATTTTTATTTATTCTTACTTGTTTTTGATAATTTTCTTAAGAAATTATGCAGTCGATGATTAATTCAAAATTTAAAAACAATTTCTTAATGCTCTGTTACCTAATGTTGCGTTGTATGCAATATTTTTTTTTAATCCTTCAATTCAACTGATTTTTTTTTTCATTTAAATTTTTAATATCTAAATTACGTTGAGGTTAATTTTTAAATTAAAATGCGCTTTGCAATTAAGGCTTTTTACCATGGCTGTAAAAAAAGTTTTTTTTTCTCTGTTCGCTCGTGTTAATCCCGTTCTTTATATATTGCCTTCGGCGGCATGACAGTTCCTTTTGAAGCGCAACCAATTGCTCTCCGTTTTGTTTTGTTCTTTAAGACTGTCTTCCCACCTTGGTATCCACTAGTATGCTTCACTGGCCAAAGAACTTTTAAAATTTTACTGTGAAAAATATTTCTGTTATTGACTTTCATTATCTAAAAAATTAGAAATAAAGTAAATTTTAAAATTAACGGGAACCTCGTAATCAGACCATTACCGTTGTCCAAAAGTGTCTTATTTCTAAAAGCATTTATTTTTATTGTTGCATCATTTTAAGTCAGAAAATTGTTTAATAAAATATTTTATGAAACATATTCTGCATCAATTTTGTTTCATGTTTCAAATGCACATTTTTGATCAAACACTTAAAGTATTTTTTTCCTCCAAAAGATAAATGTCCAAATGTATAAATACTGTTCTTATTAAACTTAATGAAACTTATTCAGAGAACATATTATCTATTTATTGAATCATAAGAAGAATTAATAAAAAAATATTGTATTAGTAGTTTTAAAATGGTACTTAGAAGTACTACCATTTAATACGTTGCAGTAAGAAAGGAAAATGGATGTCAAAACTCTTAGAGGTACAAATACAGTGACTTGTTTAACTATTGCTATTATCAGAGGAAGGATTTTAATGGCAAGAGCTAATGAGTAGAATTATTGAAAATTTTGACTGTGATAAATTTAAGAACAAAAAGAAATTAATACTGAGTATGTTGAAAGATATCTCACGAAGTTAAGCGACAGTTACTAATTGGAAGACTACTGGTGAGGAATTGAGGAAAGTATTTGCCACACTGATAAAGATGTTGTTGCTAACATGAAGTGCAGTAAAAGCAAAGACTGGTGTGATGAAGAATATGCCAAATTTACTAACAAGAAGATTCAGGCATATCAAAAAGATGCTACAAGTAAACACTTAACTTAATTCTGAAGAATATAAAAGAGCCAGGAGTGTGGAAAAGAGACTCCATAGGAAAAAGAAGAAAAACACATTTGAGGAAGGAAGTTTAAAAATCATTAAACATCTTACAACCCAAAACGAATGCAGAACATTTTGTCAGCAAATCATTTCTAATGGCTCAGACTTTAAACCAAGCTCTAATCTTTGCAAAAAGAAACTGAGTTAAATCCTGACCAGTAAACAAGCATTTCTTAAGAGATGGGCAGAACATTTTGACAACCTTTTGAATTCAGAGAATAAACAGGAAGACTATTGCTGCGCGTGCCGTAACATACCAGCCATCTTGAATGATGATGCGATTCCTCTTCCAGAAACAGACGAGATTGAATATTTTATTAGTAAGCTCAAAAACAATTAGTCTCCTTAAAATGATTCTATCTCTGCAGAGGTGCTTATAAATTAAGGTCCTTAGCTGTATGAGCACTTGCATAACTTAATTGTAAAGATTTTGAACTCTGGAAAGCTGCCATTAAACTAAAATAACTATTAGCATTATTTGCCTCATCCATCAGATGGATGACCCAATGGTTTTCACTTTCTGTAGAGGAATTAGATTTCAATCCACATTCTATAAAAAAATTTCCAATATTCTTTTTCATAGACTTAGTCCATTTGTGGAATCTCAAATTGACAGTTATTAATGTAGGCTTAGAGAAAGAAATTCACTATGACCTTATTTTTTGCTTGCATCAGATTCTTGAAAATCAGAATATAGAATTGACACTCATGATCTGTTTATTGACTTTAAGTCACCATTTGATAGTGTATAGTAGGAAACATCTTACGAAAGTAATATATGAATTTAAAATTGAAGGTAAAATGGTTAGAGAGAGATAGAGATTTATAATGTGTACATTGAGTGGTACCATCTGTAAAATTAAACTCATGGGCAACCAATCAGAGGATCTAAGTATTAATAAATGTATTAGACAAGGAGACTCTCTAAAAAAACCTGCCTTCTTTTTACTATTAATTTGGGAACAAAGTTAATCGTTATTCAACTATTGACACTCAAGTAAACTTACTGCTACAAATCTGTTCAGCTTTTGGCTTACGCTGAAGATATTGAGGTCAAGAGTGTGCCAGTCTTGAGAGAAGCATTCTCTTCATTAAAGATGGCTGTAAATCGTACAGGATAGACTATAAATGAGTCTAAAACAAAGTATATAATGTAAACGTTACTAAGCAATGCACTCAATTTCTGAGAGTCTGGCTCCCATGAGTTTAAAACAGGGCTACGTTTAGCTTACCTTAGATATCTGGTTTACGTACAAAATGACATTATCTCTGAGGATAAATTAGTATTTCACTAGCCGACAAAACGTTTTTTGGACTCCACTCTTTATTGAGCTTTCGTTTTCTCTCCAAAAAGACGAAATTTCTTATTTATATAACTCTCGTTAGATCGATCTTAATATATGGCTCAGAAATGCAAAAAATGGGGAATACAAAATTGCAGTTTTCGAAAGGTTCTCAGAAGTATTCTAGAAAGAAAATGACCTTTGACGAAGCCTTTTAAATTTTGAAATTTGTAGAATTTTCGATGATCCTGATAACATAAAATGTGATAAAATGAAACGAACGAACTGGTCTTCTCATGCTGTTAGAATGGATGAAAATAATCCAGTAAGGAAGGTTTTTGCTGCAAAGCCCTTTCCTAGTCGAAAAGGGGGAAGTCCAAACAATGGTGGCTTGATTCTTTTCAATTATATTTTAAGGTGTATTTGGGAGTGACTATGGTAAAAGGCAGGTTATCTTAGAGTAAACGTGAAAATAAGACCCTGGCCCAAATAAGGCTATTAAGTGAAATATGACGATGAAGAAAAAAAAACGGAGCTTCCATGTAATGTAAAAATATTACCAGAAGATAAAAAAAAACCGATGTCACACATTTTTACCAATTCTTCATTTTTATCTCGATCAGTGAAAAGCAAAATTAAATTATTCTCCCAATTTTTCATCAACTTAACTTTATTTTGAGTAAAATAAAGAGCTATATATATATTCTCTATGTTATAAATTTTTACCAATGATTAAGAAACAGAATTAAAAGTGAAGTATACTTTATGATTTCGAAAGGATAATTACTATTTCTTAGAGAAATGTAAACGAGTTTATAGAATTTAATAAAAAATAAAATAACTCATTTCCTAAGACATTTATTTCTTTCAAAACCGAAATTATTTTTTAGCAGCAAAGACTATGATGTAAAGACTGTGTGACTAAAGTGGGGTTTGATGTGAAATAGAGAACCTAGTTTTTGTAAAATGAGCAATATTTGAATATTAGATCTCAGCACTACCTTAAGATAAGACTACAAACTCATTTAAAAATTTTATTTGTAAGAACTACTGATCAGTATAAGGTTAAGTTTAAGAATATAGAGTATTATTTTAAAAAGGATTAAATGCTTAAATGAAGTAAAATTTGGCAATAATTGATAGAATAATCGAATTTTTTTTTATTTTAATATTTCTGCAAATATTAATTTTGAGGCATTACGCTCACAAGGAAACACACTTTTGAAATGATAGTAATATTTTTTATAATTACATCTGACTCCAAATGTTGAGCAACAACAGCTTTTCATTCTTCTTTAAAAACAAATAGACATATAACAAAGTTTGGTAGAATTATGTTTTAAACAAACTATTCAATGACTGTTTTATAATTTTAACCGGAAGCATGATTTTCAAATGAAGAATTATTTTTTTTAAAAAGTCTACAGTTTGTTTATGGACCCAATTACTTTGTTTTGAGAAAAAAAAATTAAATAAAAATGTTTTAGTTGGAACGAGTCTTTTCCTATTTACAATGCACAGGCAGTTTCAATTGTCCGAACTTCCTTAGTTTGTACGACACTAGAAGGAGAAGTAACGGCCATTCGGAGACTAACCTTTGATTCAATCAATTCAATTACCTCAAAGAACGACTTTAGGTAGCGTTCTATTTTCATGGTACTTCCAAAGACGATTCATCGGATCAAAATCCGGTGATCGAGCAGGTCATTCTAATTACTCCAAACATTGATTTTCATCTACTAGCCTATCTCTGTCAGTATATTGATATTTAGGAGGAATTTATCACAAATAGGGCGATACTATGCCCCTGCCACTATTCTATTGTATTCAGTTTTCCTCTATGGAGCCCATGCAGATCACTGTGAATACTCAGAGAGTTTGTTGACCAAAGAGTGATTTGATCTCCTTTACAGCTGTTTCTTTCAACAATGTAAGATTGGAAAATAGATATATATAGATCATCACCTATAGCATTCTCCAAAGTGAACTTTTCTGTTAAGAATATAAAAGTCCATAGTTGTCTTATCCAATGTATGTCTCGGTTGCCAAGTGATTATGGTCGCGAGATCTCGGCCAGTATGGTTTCCATCCAGTAGTGCGTTCGAGTCCAGATGCCACTAAAGATCCATCGTGTAAAAGGACTGATGCATTTTAAATCTATGGTGGGTTAGTGTTAGGATGATGTGGAAGTTTGGAGAAGGTGTTTCAGTTGTCATTTTCGTCACTTGACTGGGGTTCAAAATTTCACGATTCTTTGTTAATAGCGTCCGTGTTGCTCTTATGTGTAATTTTTTTTATCCAACGTAAACAGTATCTTCTGTACAGTCAATTAAGAGGCAAAAGCGCTTGAAATTGTTGTGCATATATCCCTTCATTCTGAAGACGCCTGCACTCTATAGCAGGAGATATTGGAGATTTCATCGACCTTATTGGGTACAATGATCTGAAATGAACAGTGCACAGTAGTGTTCCTCTTTCATTGGCTTATAAAGAGATAAAAGGAGATCTGACGTAGGGATTACAACCCATGAGTGAACTAGAATAGGTTTCTCCATACTGAATTTTCGGATTCTCCATACTGATTCCCAGAGTTTTGTGCTAAACTACGGAGCACATTAAGACACCAAAAAACATAAGCCTCCGTTCCATTGCTACATCTTAACCAATGGGACTAAACAAAATCTCCAAGACATAACCAACAATATTTTAGTTCAAACAATTGTAGATTAACAAGTAATACAAATTCTTCTGGATTTTAGGAAAAAAGTCGGATAATCGCAATTTTCTAAAATTGCTCCATAAGTGTCTTCCGATTTAAAAGTTTTGGAGTGGGTATAATTGTTTCATGCGGTTTCATAGAAGTTACTTCTGATTATTCAAATAAATTCAAATAAATGGTGTGTTTTTTAAATTTCTTTTTATACCCCTAAATGGCGAGGGTCAAAAAACTAGTTGTCCTTAACTTTTGAAATCCATTGTATTTCTACTCTTTTTAATATTATTCTCTGTTCCTATTTTGCGATGATTATGCTAGAATTAGATTTGATGCTTGATATATGAACCCTCGTATGAATATTTATTCGCGTTTATTTTACTTTATTTTTAAATTATTAGATATAGTTTATTTTTGTTTAGTTATGAAAATTAAGTAATCCCATTTATGCAAAATATTAACAAAATTTAGGCGCATTGAGCCAATATTCATTTATTTAGCAGATCCTACAGAAATCTTTACTACATTCTAACAAGATTTATTTTGAAAAAATGCATAAATAAGAAATTAACACGCTTGACGAATATATTGATGAAGTTGGTTTGAAATAGAACCTTCAAATTTCAGACTCAATAATATTGCAAATGACAATTTCTTTAGAAATTACTTTAATTTCATACTTAATCTTGTTGAACTAGGTGTTTGTAAAATAGGTTTCAGTTGATAAAATTTTGGTTCAAGTCGTTGATAAGCAAATGTTTTACTATTAAGATAAATTATTGTTTCGATTCTAATTTTATGCGTAGAAGTTTCCTCTGAGAATCTGTTGATCTTTTTTGAAGGTATTCTTTATACTCACACACAATTTCTGTATCTGTGTTAAATAACGCATACGTAAAAAATACAAAAGTGTATGCTGTTTGATAGCAAAGGAATGAAACACTTCAAATCAAGAAATTACTAACTTTAGCAACTCTATCACAATTTATTTTAATTGATTTCTGGTAACAGACGGTGTTTGTGATTTTTTTTTCTCTATAGCTTTTTCCTGATTACTCTACATCGCCATGCCTCCTGTAAACCACGGTAGAAATGTCGATGTGTAAGAAAACTCGAGCTTTATGTTTTCCATTACAGCGACATCTAGGTGTTCCCCACTTGCTCTTAGTGAATGCATTGCATGGTGTAAATTATGTGTTTGATGTTTACTATTATCCTTTAAATGTTTGCCCATGAGTTTGGTAACACCCTGTATGTGGTAAAACATCACCTCTCCCTTCTGGAGGTGACCTAGATTCAAGCGGTAGTTAAGTGGCCCTTCAGAATTAGCGGTATCCATCTAATTCTGAAAGGCCACTTAAAGTTTTCTCAAAATACCGAAAAAAAAATATGAAAATTCATTACTATTTTTCTTACCAGCAACCAATGTAGTGGGAAAACGCGCACAAACAAAAGTATAGTCCACTTGATGAAAATAATTCCACCCAAAACGATTATCTCCTTATTCATCCTTCCTTTTTATCCAATCATAGAGAATTCAGCAATTTTTTGTCTTAAAAAAATAAACAAATCTTTGAATTTCTAAAATCCATTTTCCAAAAATTCCCTGAATAAGCAGCACTTGAAGTAGAGCTTTATTCTAAAAGAAAAAAAATCTATAAATACTGTCTACACCTTAACATTAATCCGTATAAGTGAGCATTCTTTTCCTTTACCCACCACACTTATTTTTTTCAGCTCAACTGCACGCCCATATTTCTCATCTTCCCTCTTGCATCTTTCCTGTTCTGAGGCCTATATACACTGCTGGCCACACAAAATGCAACACCCAGAAGGACATGAGATATCACAGCGAAATTCATTTGGAAGATAACATGTTGTATAAAGATCAAACGATTAAAATTACAGCCTCTTGTGAAGTGTGGATGATGACAAAATCAGTAGTTAGTGCAGCCGCCATTGATGGCTATAACCGCTGCCATACGCCTCGGCGTAGAATCAAAGAGGCTTTGGATGTATCCTTGGGGTACAGCAGTCCATGCGGCTTCCACATATTGCCAAACCAGCGGGGGGTGTATTCCAGACCAGTTGTTGAGCAAGTATGGATCACACATTTTTGATTGGCGATAGATCGGTAGATCAAGCAGGCCAAGGAAGCAATTCAATCTGATGGGTAAAGAAGAACTCTTGAACATTGCGTACCACGTGTGGTTGCGCATTATCCTGTTGGAATATGGCTGATGGCAAGCGCTGAAGATATGGGAGGACCACGGACTCAGAGATGTAGCGCTGGCTGATCAGTGTACCGATAATGCATACTAGAGGGGTGCGGGAGTGAAATCCAATACCACCCCAAACCACGATACCGGGTGTAGGACCAGTGTGGCGATGCATAACGCAACAGTTTAGCAGCCTCTCACCACGGTGTCCTCAAACTCGAGTCCGACCATTGTAATGTTGAAGGCAGAAGCGGAATTCGTCAGTAAACACAATGCCGTTCCATTCCGTTGTCCATGTCCACCGTTCATTGCACCATTGGCGGTGCAAACGCCTGTGGTTTCGAGTCAAGGGTAAAAGAAGAAATGGACCCCTTGAGGACATTCCACTCTGCTGCAAATGGTGTCGAATGGTACGAGCGAACACCGAATGATGCGTAGCAGACTGAATTTGCTGTGGCATGGTTCGTGATGTGGCTGCGCGATCCATCATTGCCATGCGCACAATCTGCATGTCATCACGGGCAGTGGTGCAACGAGGTGGGTGCGGGCAGGCCCCGTCGGTTCGTCGTTCCCTCCTGCATCCAGCGATCACAGATCCGCATCACAAATGCTTGGTTCCGTCCAACACGTTGACCGATTTCTCTGAAAGATAATCTGCAATTTCTATAGGCTGCTATTCTTCCTCGGTCGAATTCAGAAATTTGGTCAAAAGACGCTAGATATCTTCCACGAGGCATAGGTAAGCAGCTTACGCAAACAAAACGCACGAAAAAACAATTGCCTTACTTCAAATCGCCAATCTGTTTCCCCCTTACACAGCGCTTGCGAGTGGCGCTACGGTCGCCCGTGATGAACGTCTGTGCTGCAATGCTAATGATTTGTATAGTTCATTGTCGCAAACGCATGATGTAAATTTCACATCGTTTACGTGCTTCCTTCAGGGTGTTGCATTTTGTGTGGCCAGCAGTGTACTTTATATTTTACTGCTAAGAAACTACGTTCTACACATTTGCTTATAGAAGACCTCGAATTTTAATTCAAGCTCTAGCAAATCCTTCTTTTTTCTCATAAAACTAATCACTTTTTAATTAATCCAACTTCTTCATTTCAAAATGATTAAATGCAACACTTGGAAGCATAATGTAATATGCTTATTTAATTTTTATTCCTCTTGACACTTTAAATTAACTTCAAAACTGAGCAAAATTTTGTTCAGACAGGTACTCAAGAAGCATATAATTGTCGAATGCAAGTGGAGGAGAGTCTCCCCCCCTCCCCATCACACAGTACTGGTAAATATTCAAAGACTCCCCACTCCCCTTGATAAGAATTCTTATAGTAAGTATAATAAGATTAGAGCTAATATATATAATTATAAGTATAATAAGATTAGAACTAATATATAATTATAAAGTATAATAAATATAATAAGATTAGAGCTCTATGAACCCTTAAATTCTTTACTTCCTGCAGGAATGTTATCTCTCTACAAATAAAGAGTTCGAGGTCTCCCCTTACCATTGTGTAAAAAACGATGAGGGTCTTAGAAAACGGGGGAATGAGTGATGTTGATTTGATTACTCCCTCTAGCCTGTAAGATAAATTAATGAGAAACTAAGGATTTTTCTTGCCTTAACTGAAGTTAAAGGGTTATGGGGCGTAAACAAGAATAGCTTATTTGAGTCGCCTTCAACTGAAATTATATGCTTGGATGGTCTATTACAATAAAATTAAGCACTTGTTAAATAATCGATCTGATTGAATTATTATAAATTTGCATATTTTGAAATGCTGTTAATATTAATTACAACGAATAATTACAAATAAGTAAGTAGAATAGCAAACGGGACTTCGGAAAAGAAACGTCGTAGAGCAACTATGAGTTGTTCTACTATGGTTTCAAAAGAATTTGTCTGCATTAGTCTTTTTGTACCGGAATAACTGAAACGTGATGTCGAAGTGAGTCAATTCATTTTTTCTTATAAAAACTATATCGTATGTCACTTTCCATACTGTAGTGTTAAACGAACTTTAAAATTTAAGTATTCTGCATATTGTTTAAAAAACTGCTTATCATTTGAATGTTTTAAAATTTTATGAATATAATGTATATTAAACGTATTTATATGTGTCATGTATATTTGCAATCGTACGTGTTTTCAATATTTTTTGGTCTTATGCCGCAATTCTTATATTTATTTTTATCCAGAACATTCGGGTTGTTTATTGCTACAGTTCTTGAGGATAACAATTTCTGCCAAACACGAGGTCTTCTAATCGTACCAAATCACCTAGAAATTTTTAACAATGGTCAGAAGATAAAGACTATATTAAACAATCTCCTACTCTCTACATCCAAGCCATGTCCAACGGGAACCCTGGAACATAAAAGGTGAATTTGCCCCTTTGCAGATCTAGTCTGTGGAGAAATTACGGCTTAGAGTACCAGGCTCGATTGAAATTTCGCAGACCACGACTTCATTACCATAATAACTCGGGTACTGGAGCCACATAGCCGCTTCTGGTACTTTTTTTTTTTTTTTGAATATTCTATTTCTTTAACGATATACTAACCACAAACAATACGCCTTATAGTTCTGAATCACGTCATATGACGTTGTCTAAACCTATTCTGATGCAACTCTTTCTCCATATCCATCAAATAAATTAGTTCCTAAATCTTTAAATCAGGTACAGTCAATAAATAACAAATGAACTCGGAAAAGAATTCCGTAAAATTTTGATGCGACTGTACAGATACCGGTATCAGATAAAACAAAACATTTGATTTAATAGTGAATTAATAAAAAAAAAATGATATATGACTTAATTCATTTACAAATTTAGATAAACTAAAAATAAGAAATAAATCCGGAGAAAGATAACATCCAATCGTATCTGAAGAGTTTCACTCTAAAACATCTTAAAATTGATGGAATAAAATATATATTTTTGGAAATTCTGCATAAACAGTATGTATCTATTGTCTGTTCTACCTTTGCTACTTTGTTGTCCGTATTGGAGATGATAGTCTTTGCTGCTCTATATCCCATAAATTATACCAATCTCACGTCATATTCTTAAATAATTATTTAAGATTTTTTTTCTTTTGAAAAGAGACATTTATGACTCTATATTAATTTTTATGAAGTTCTATATGTTTTAAATAGGTATTACATTTTTTTTTTATCATTCTTATGTTATTTTTCATTCTGGACTCCAACAAAAGAAAGAACATGTCAACCTAAGTAACAAAGCTGTAAAGAAAAAATTCAAGAGCAGTAACAAGTTGATAGTTCGAACAGCATTTATCAATCTTGGAACATCATCGTCTTCGTAAAACACTATAATCTATGAAGTATCATCTTCTTGTTTGTAATCCGCTTCACTTTTCTCTTCTCATTTTTTTACCAACGTCTTCAAAAAACTTAGATAAATCCAGTCATGTTTAGGGAGGGGGATAGTCAAAATCGGGGAAAATCTATAATTGGTGGATTCACAGTCAAATAAATGAAGTATAATTGGATATTTTATGTTATACACCATCTTTTTATGAATTCTGCACAAGTTGTAGTATTTTATAGGTCCTTCATGTTCCCCTTCTTTTGAGACCTCATATGTGTCATTGCCTCTAATTTTAGTAATTTTGAAAGACCCTAAAAATTTCGATTAAGGTTTAAAATGTGGTCCAAATTGAGTGGGTTTTATAGCAACTAAGTCACCTAATTTATAGCAATAAGGTGTTTGCCTACGTAAATTTTACGTCTTCTTATTTTGTTCTTGAGTTTTGAATATGTGTTTTATGGCATCTTTTCGTAGATTGTTACGCCGTTTTTGAAAATTAGCTACAAATTCTGCTTCAATAATTTCTTTTTAGTTTTTAGTATGATTGGTATTCATTGGAGAATAAGATTCTATAATTCCTTGTTTTAACCCTTCAGTTTTTGAGCATCAACAATCTTATTTTCCGAAAAAGGTAAACATCGCTTTTGTTGATATATTGGTTCATTATTTTTAGTTAAAATATTTAATTCTATGTTAGTTGATTTAATTTTCTTCGGTTAGTAATTTAATATAGAGTGACGCACTTCATTTTTAATGTATTTTGAAATATTATACTCAATATTTTCTTCAATCTCATCAAAATTAACGTTTACTGGTAAAACTGATAAAATATGGCTTTCTTCACTCAGAGACAGTTTTTTTTTTATTGAAAAACCATTTTCGTTTATTATAACTTCACCTTGCAAAATTACACCAAGTCCTATAATAGCATTATGCGGTATAGTACCGTTTTCAAAAACCATATGTCAGTAGTATACTTAAATTTATCTATTTGTATCTCTCCCGTAAATATACCTAAGGGCGTTATTTTATAATCTCCTAATCCCGATAAAATTGAATTACACTGATTCAGTTCACAAATATTTAACTTTTCAAATATATTTTTAGAAATTAACGTAGCTTGACTTCCAGTATCTATCAATGTGTTAATATTTAAATTACCGAAACGAACCATTTTAAACAGATATGTTTGCTTTGCATTATTGAGAGATTCTAGTTACATTATCATTGGGTTTGGTTTCCCTATTTAATTCCGAACATTCAGACGCCTTATACAAAAGTTTTGACATTTGAAACATTTTAAATCTTTATTCTTATATGTACAAAATTTAGATAAATGTGTAAAATAATAGTTATCAACGGAAGATATTGAAATCAGAATCGTCGCCGAAAAGAAGGACGCTAAATGTTTGATCGAGTTAGAACGATACACTACAAAGCAACATGTGGGCTATTGGAAACAAAGTTCGTAATTTGGAGCCAAATGGCGAAAATGACACCTAAGCTGGGGTCCTACTTACTTTTCTAACTTTCACTCTTTCCAAATGGAAGGGCGTTGACTATGCTGAGATTTAATATGAATCAGTCCTGTTACACTAGAAAGACTTCTTTTTAATATTGATGGCACGAACCAGTACTGTATGGAAATAACACTGGGTATGACTACTTGTTTATGGCGGCCGTAAGAAAGCAGGAAACTTCAGAAGAAATTGTTTAGAAACGTCAAGATCTCAGAATTGTCTTCCAGTTATGTATTAATAACACCTTATTTTCAGTTATTTCTCAGATTCTTGTGTAAATTTTCTGTTACTTTTGCTTTTTAAGATAAGGATTAATATATTACTGTTTGGATAATTTGGATAACCTTATGGACGCATTAAACCCCATTTTTTGAAATTTTATCGTAAAATGGTGATATTTCTTGCGTATATGTTTGATACCTGATTTAATTAGTAATGAACGTAATTTTTAAAAATATATCAGAATAATTTCTTTCTAATTTTTTTGATAAAAATGAACTTGTATGAAAATTAATTCATTTTATGGCCGCTATAATTACATTTCGATTAAAATGCATTCCATTTAATAATTTATTGTTTGCTTTAACTTAAATTGAATGATTATTTTAAAAAAGGTTAACATATATAGTGGCGAAATTTGTTCTTGCCAATATATTTATTTCTGTATTAAAATTGCTTTTAATATTTTGTTTTTAGTTTTTAATTTTCATTCCTGAACATATTTGTTCAGATTTTATGTGTTTGTTTTTCTTAATTAACTAACACATCGATCAATAACTCCCGAGTCTAAAATTGAAAACAACATTTTTTTTGCAATTTTTTTTTTCATCAACATAACACCTTTTGTTAATCACCTTTTAGGGTGATACAATAGTTCCAACGCTTTTCCAAATCTTTTTTTTTTTTTTTTCCCCTTCCAAAAAAAATTTTTTCTTTCTTTCTTTTTTTTTTTTTTCACAAGAAATCTTTTTTGTTGCGAGTAAATAGCGATAAACAGCTTTCTCAATCATGGACTCGTTGCTGTTTTTGTTCCATCGAAAGCAATCGCGGCACCCACTTGGAAAAAACCTTTTTCACTTCACTTCAAAAAACCTTTTTCCTGGTCCGATCGACTTAAAATTTTGACACGTTTCAAGCAAAGGTTAGTACTCTAGAAAGACCTGGTTACTGGTTTACTACGAGTGCCATCTCTGGGTGAGTCTCGGGAATTATTGATCGATGTGTTGCATACTCTGTTAGATTGTTTTATTTGAATTCAAGCAATTTTCTATTTTTGTACAAATCTTTCAAATTATTAGAGTTTGTTCTATTTTATCCTTTTCTCAATAAATTCTCTTTTGTTCTTTTAAAATGTCATTTAAATTACTTTTAATCCTCTTACACTATCGTAAATCTCATACACACTAAAATAAATTTACATACATAATTGCATAAATTTACAGGAACGAAAATAAACAGTGAAAGATATGCTTATATGAAGAGGTGTATATGTGTTTAAATTTATTATTCTTTCAAATGAGTTTCAAATATACCTTTTTGCTAAACATTTTTAAAAAATATAATTTTAATACAAGTACATTTCAGTTAAAAAGATCATGTTTCGAAAAAATTCGTAAACAAAGGATAAACTAATCTATTAAATGTCAAAAACAACTATTGTAGTAAATAAGGAGCATTAGAGAAGAATATTGGATTTTTACCAGTAAAGTTCATTAATCTTTTAGCAGGTATCTCTGAGAATAGCCTTTTGAACACATGACAGAATTGAAATGTCTAACAAATTTATGTTATTTAATATGAATACATAAGAATAATTAATTTACCTGTTAACAAATTATATTAAATAAATGGATAATCTAATTGTAGTCAAAATGTGGATAATTTTGTAATAATTTCATTTTGGCTTGAAATTAGCATAATTAAATGTTGTTAGACTTAACTATTTTGCAAGAAACAAAGTTTTGATTTTCATGCTGGGGAGATGTTCAATCTATTAAAAAATTTTCTATTAGAGTGGTATTAATTTATCTCTTTTAGAATGAACAGACGAAGAGAACAATATATTCAGGTTTCAAATGCTAGTTGTAATATAATGTTGAAAGGAAAAAAGAAACCCAAAACTTTCAATCAAGTATTTATTTTCAAACGAGTTTTATTTTTAAATCATTGAAACTTTTTCTGAAAGGTTTTTTTTCTGTTTTAGAATTAAGTGTCATTTCAACTTGAACGCCATATCTGTAGAAAAGAGTTTATGGAAGTTGCACGCCTTCAACTTTATTAGGTCCTAACAGAATTCTTGCTACCATCAGATCAAATTATTCATCAGTTTCCTAACTACTAATCGTAATCTTTGCATAACTTTGGTTGATGGATGTTTTAAAGCAATATAATTGGCACTCAATTTTCAAATTCAAAATGTGTGATGGTAATTCAGGGGCATCAAGTGAATTAAGAAATTTCATTGGAAAATTCACTTCTTCACTTTAGTCCATCACAGAGTCAACGGATTCGTGAGTCACTATTTCACCTGCGATTCTGTACAGAATGATGTTCATGTCATGTGCGTCAAAATTTAACCTGCTAGAATCACACTTCTGCTCAATTATTCGTGAATAAAATAATTTTTTTCGATGCTTTCAAATACCTTGTCTGCAATTTTTTTTTTTTTTTTTTTGAATTTGTAATTTTGCAGAAAATAAATGAGAAGGTGATTTTTTTGATCCTGGATTTGAAGGTACAGTACCTTTACAGACTATGACTAATTCTCTTGACAATATGGCAGATGCTGGATTGTTTTAAAGTCGAACATTCATATTAGATGTTAAATGCATTTTTTACTGGGCTCCGAAAAGTTGAATATTTCAAGTAGGCATGCATTACATCAGTTGGTGTTGAACGAGATATCACTCGAAGTGTTTGTCGGAAGTCACTGGATGAAAGATTCTGGATTTAATAACAACGCTCCAACAAATGGAACCTGATTATTTTGCAAGTCTTAAACTTTACTATATAATGCTTCTAAAGACTTTTTGTGAGTTATTACACACTCATCCCGTATAGTGATTTTGAACGCCTGAAGAATCTTTCCCATTCATGATGCATTAGAAATGTTATACATTGTAGTTCTATGAATTGCATATTTAGTAACAGTTTAAGAAATGAATAACACCTTTCCCTAATGTGATAGCAGAACTTGAAGAAGCAAGTAATTTAAAATGGCAGTTTTAACGGATTTTAACTAGGATTAAGGAAATTAAGAACGTTGTTCAAGTTCCACCTGAAGCTTCCAAATTTCCAATCTGTGACTACCAACAGCTTGTATGTTGGCATAAAATGCTATCTTTAGTTCTTGAAAGAGTTTTGGTATATTTTCTTGAAGGAACAGATGTAAGTCATTTCTGTTGTATGATTTCTCTCTGAGCATTTTTCTCAAGAATGTTTCAACATGGTCGTATTTGGTGTTGTCACTCCCAATGTGCCGACAACTTTCACACTTTGAAAACAACATCCCTTTTACCAGTTTGAAAGAAGCTACATGAGATATTATATCGAATACCTAGTTCGTATAAAAAAAAATTGGATGATATGTAGCTCCATCTATCAGATATTGCATCTGCATACATCTTCGCCATTTATGTACTTCTTATCGGCTTTGTTAAGATGAATGTGCTGCTTTTCTTTTTCGCGTTCCTACTAGTCAGACTTCAAGAGTTTCTTTCCTCCCATCTGCCAATTCATCTTTTCGCCTTTGAGACGTCCTGTCCTCAACAAGTTCATTATCGTCTGAGCATTCTTGATCAGTGCGGTTTGATCTCCTTCGACGTTTTATCATTGCGCGTCGAGAATGGCGGCAATTGTTCCTAAGACGAAGAGGCTTTACAGATGATTCATCAATATAACTCGAGCTATGGATAACGGAAACACAGATGACGATCAACTGTAAGAAAACGAACGAAATTAATTGAATGCAACAATCTTAATAGAAGTAACTCACATTTTGCTTTCCGAAAACAGACAATTGAATTATTTTAAAAATAAATTAATTGAAAACAATATTCAGAATCAAATGAACTCACCTTTAGTTTTTTGAAACCGGATAGTCAAATCATTTCTGAGATAAAATTCTAAATTCTATAAATTCTAACCTTTAATTAAATATTTTGGATGTAATATCCACATCAATCAATTAGTCATAGTAAGACTTCTTTTTTTTCACGCTGATGTTTATGCTTGCTATTTACGTCACAACAAAAAAAAATTAGAGAAAAAAAAATGAAAATTTAAGTGTTGAATTAATTTGGTTTTTAACATATACTTCGTATTGTAATAGGAATAGAAAATGTTTCTAATAAATGTTTGATTTCTTATATTATACTTCGTTTTTTTAAAATTTATTTTATCACTTTTCAATTTAATTCTGTCACGGTAAGCCCAATTTTACTAGTGATATTTTCTTTAATCGATCATTATAAATATTTTATGATATGTATAGTTTTAAATTAATTTTAATATTATTTTGAAATCATATTCCAAATTAAATTGACTTGTCTGTGCGAATTTGATAAAATTAAGAAATTACACCCTTATATTACATTCAAGTAATTTTTTATGCTTTATTCATTTTGGAGAGAGATTTAAAATGGAATTAAGTTGAAAGAATAATCATATAAAATTAAAAAAGAATTCTAGGACTCAAGGATAATCTTTAAATCTTTTCATATTTTTCACTTTTCAATTTGAAACTGATCGATTCAAATTAAAAAAATATTGAAACAGATGGTAGAAAGAAGTTTTGTATCTCATAAAAGTGTGACATTTACCTAGGACGAAAATGTATTTTCTTTCCTTTGAAATGCCTGATCTTTGACTAAATGACACTGGCTAACTTTTTAGTGAATATATATCATTTCATTTTCAAACGAGAGAAGTTTATAAATAAAATTTTTATGTGCGTGTCAGATTTTCTATTTAACTAGCAAAACTCCTTTGGCAAATTTCATTTGAATTATGTACTTGTAATATCCACCTTTTCAGGTAAGGGGATCCTTGGTTCACAGTCTTTTATGGAAATGAGAAAAGGAAGTGAAGGACAAACTGTAAAAACGTAAAGTAATTTTTGCATCAAAAAATAAACCAGACGTTTCTTTCCCCATTTGTCTATTTATATCCTTTGTATAAACTCAGTAAACACTCGTAGAATTGAGAGATTCTACACCTCTTAACCATAACTGAAAAGAAATTTTGTATAATATTTGTTGAAACGCAACAAAAAAAATCTGACTTCTCGTCTTATTCAATTCAATTCTTTTAGAAATGTTTCTAAAGAAATGGGAAAGCACAAGATAAAGATTTCTTCTTTACTGATTCCGGAAACGTTTTAAGAATTTCTGAAATCTAAATTGGAGGAACCTTTTAAATATTGTTGTATATAATTAGATGTGAGGTAAGGGTTATGATGTAATGAGCATGTAAAGCGATAACTTTTCTCGTAGATCTCTTTCACTATTTTTGAATTTGTTCTTTACCTCACATTTTTTTCTTTACACAAATACTGAATAAATAATTAAGAAGGTTGTATAAGAAGATTTAAAGAGTTATTATCGGATAATAAATAAAATATGTTGAGACGTATTCCAGAGCCTTTAATGTAAAGAAGAGTGTTAGTCAGTTTAGGTAATGAAATTGCTACCTGTTATTACGTATTTTTAAGAAAATACGTACCGTTTGTCTTCAAAGGGGCCAAAGTTTTTTGATCTAAAATCAAAACCTTTAAAAGCTTATGTCTTAATAAACTGAAAGTTACTGGCTACTGATACCATGGTATAAAATGGTTTCTGTGCTTCTTAGGTTGTAAAACGTATTAAATAAACTTGCATTATAAACATTATTTACAAAATAAAATCTTATTGGTGACTATAAATTTACTTTATCCGTTTTAAAAACAAAAGAAAAAGCGTATTCTTCTTTGAATAAAGGACAAAAATAACTTCTGAAATATGAAGAAATATGCACAATTTTATGTTACAAAAATTAAATTAATTTATGTTACAAATTAAAAATTTAAAAATTAACAAATTAAACTTTTTCAATTTGAAATTAACAATTTCAAATTGAAAAGTTGACTTAGATTCACCACTACAAATGTTACTTTCAAATAAATAATATTTTGGAAATTGTGATTCAGACCCCATCAATTTATTTTTCCTGGAGAGGTTTGAAAAAATTAATTCTTCTTAGGAAGGTTGAGTATAAGGAAACGTTCCATATCTATATTATGGTTAGATAACTAATCAAGTTATCTGGAAACTGAAGAAAATAGTAGATTATGCATTAAATCGGGTTAATATCAAGTTTTACCTAAATGGTGAACTTCCTGACTTTTTTGTTTGTGTTACGTATTACATTATAATAATATAGTTAGTATAATTCATATTATTTTAAATCATTATCTTAGTTAATAAAACAGTACTACTTTAAAAATAAAGTATAAAACTCTTATTTCTTAAGACTTCATTGTAGAGTATACTCCGTGTCTCTGAAACCCTTAGCACGGGACATCAGCTACTTTCAAATGACCACGGTAGATATGATCGTGAACAGTTGACCGGCGTTATTAATATCGAATATTGGGTTCGAGCCCTGTTGCCTCTGAAAAGACTCGCAGGGTAACAGGTTGATAATATGTCGTTAAATTTGTCAATTAGCCTCGTTAAATCTATCGAATTCACCTTCGGGTGTGGAAGTTGTTAGAGGGAGGTGCTAGTTCAAGTATCATTCTCGCAATCTGACCGATGTTCAGAATTTTGGGATCCATCGCTAATAGCCCAAGTGTTTTTTTGATGAACGATGCTTTAATTAATAATCAATCAATCAAAATCAAAGCACTCATTCTCACAATAAAAACACTTAACGTTCTTTTAATCAGATTGCTATTTTTTTTTTTACAAAATCTTAATGATTTTATGCAGACAAAATCTTAATGATTTTATGCAGCTTAGTTACAAAATGCTTCCAAATGAAAACCTAATGTAGTAATGTAATTATTAAAATTGCCAGCTGATTTTTTTGGGATATAGGATTTGAATCTGTTTTGAAAATTAAAGGCTCATTTAAAAATAAAGTATCAAACAAGAATATTTAAAAGGACATTAATATTAAGGCCATCTGACTAGTTCATCGTCAATTCCTCGAATGCCTCTTGAAGTTCGCTTAGGATAAATGCTGAAGTAATCCAATATAACTTCTTGAATAACAAGTAAGTTTTTCTATTTAGAAGTTTAAAAATTCCAGGCTGACATATTAGCAAGCTGTTAATGAATCATACATATTTAATTATGATTATCTTGAAGGGAGCTATATAACCATCTATGGCTCGTACAAAAGTTAAGAAGATGGGTTTCGTTTCAAATCAAAGAACGTTTGATGGTTTCCATTTCTTTATTCAGTAAATTTTCTACTTAGAGAATCGAAATATGTAAGATTGGAAGACAAAATTTATTTCCTTTCAAATACTTAAAAATGTTCTATTTTTAAAATGGTTAATAAATGGATAAACTACATATCATTTATAATTTGTAATTATTATCGTTAAATATGCTATAAAATATTTTGATTTGAATCAAATAACAAAGAGAAAGCGTTAAAGAAATTAACATTTTTGATAGGACGTAGTGAATACACCAAAAACTTTTCTAAAGCAACGTCGTAAGAAAGGGTTTTCTTTTCCCTATCTCACATCATTTTAACAGTCTTAACAATTATTGTTGCACTTAGCGATATTTTTTGAATATCATTTTAAAGTGAAGGAATTATCCACTTTGTATGTTTATATCTTCCAAATATATAATTCAATTACCTGAAATTTATCATCATTGTTTTCATTCTCAGCCTTTTCCTTTGTTTCACTGGCCGTTCTCTTTCTCTCCTCCTCCTTTTCCCTTCTATAGTTTGCTACAAACCTAAAATAATGAAAAATTTAAATAATAATTTCATGAGAAAATGTGGTATGAGTGTTAAGACGAGCTGTGGAAATATGTACATTATAAATAAATTGTGATCTATTTTAGTGTTGATTGTTAAATTACTAATTGAAATCCATTATTATAGGAGGAGGATGCGAGTATTTTTAAAAGAACGATTTAATGTTATTTTTTTTACTTAATGATTAAAAATGTTGTGTTTTATTTAAGTATTAAAGGTTTTACTAAGTTATAATTTTATTCCTTAAATTAAACGATCCTTTTTTAGCTATGACATTTTATCTGCCAAAATTACTTATCAAGCTTCCTATTTTTTTTCTCATTCATTTGAATGATGAACTAAGTATATATTTTAACGTAATAATTTCTTCAAAAACAGTAATTACGAATGTTTGTATCTACGTAAAATTTTTCTAAATCTTCTGTGGGGAGAGCTCCTTATTATTTATATTATTTACAAAGAGGTATGCAAATAATTTGTATGTATGTTACCTTATTTAACCTGTAATAATACGTGTGAGTTGGAGTAAGTTAAGAACAGGGGGGGGGAGCGTACTATGTACGCATGTTTTAAGTGCGGCTATTGAAAGGTTTTATCAGAAGAAATTATGTAATTCAACACCTTAATTATACAAATTCATAGGACAATCTATTTGAATAGAAAAAAAATATTAATAGGTAGGGATAGTTAAGCATTAAACGGAACTTTGCCGGAAATCTTTCACTTGGCACTACATGGAAGTTAAGAATGTAAGTTACCATCTTAGATATCGTCCTCATCATTTCACGATTGTTCAAAATGATGAGATCCAGTGACAAACCTTATAGTTACTCTATATTAACGTTCCTTAAGTTGTTGAATTTCAAATATATTTCATTGTATGTTTGGACTCAATATGCCTATCCATTTCTTTGAAAAACATCGATGTCAAATCAGTTGAACAATATATAGTGAAACATTGACTTATGAGAGAACTAACAACGGAAAGAAAAATTGAGGAACTCAAAAGGAAAAAAGGTATGGGAATGAAATGTGTGAGCTATTCCCGTAGTTACGTCCTGGGAAGGTTAAACAAAGCTAAAAAATATGTTAAAATTTGCAAAAAGGGAGAGGTTCATGGGAAATCCATTAGTATTGCAAAATAAATTTCACTCATTAAAGAAAAAATATTTTACACATGCATAAAAGGAAGAAAATGTTAAAATAAACCCCTGTTGAACTAACTTTGTCCGACCTCAGTTCAAACAAAATAATAATAAAAAAAACCATTCAGATTTGAAAAAAAGATGTTTACGAAAAAAAGATTATGGAAATATATCATTAGCATTACGAAATAGTTAAGTCATAAGGGAAAATATGCTTATATATCTTACTCATATCTAAAAGGGACATAAGGGTAAAAAAGAAGAAAGTGTTAAGATTAATTGGGAGAGCTATGTCTGTTCAACGATTGCTACTGATCGAAGGTTTAACAGTATAAAAAGTCATTAATATTTCATGAATAATGTTTAAATTGGAAGTTTATGGAAATTTGTATCACACAACTGCGTTACAAAATATTTAATCACAAACAATTTAGTACGATGATATCGCAAAATTCGTTTATGTCCTTATTTCAAAACTAGTTGGCATTGAGAATAGTAAGAATCTTTTTAAATATACATGAGAGAGAGTATCATAAAATTATAATGATTACTAACAAATAACAGAGATATCTCAATAATATTTATTCTGTATACTAATTTATCATTTTGTGCATAACATTGTAAATAGCAATTATAAATGTTGATTTGTATGACTCGAGGAAACCTAAATTGAAGTAACCCGCAGTATGGAGAAGGTAGAGTTAAATCTGCTGAATTCTAGAATGATGGCCTACGAAAGGTCAAAAATCCATTAGAGACTAATAATTCTGAATAGTGTGCATGTAGAGAAATCTCAAGAAAAAAAATTAAAATTAAGTTTCTATCTCGATTATTTTTGTAATAATTAAAATTGTGTAATATCTTGGGATAAGAAAAAAAACTTTACATGCTTCTTCTTTATTTTATATATATATATATATATATATATATAAACTCAACTCCTTTTTCATACGGTTGATACGTACCTCAGCAAACCGTGCAAACAAAATTCATGTAAAAAAATATATGGAAGCGGATATGTTCTGCAAATTTGCGGATATGTTCCACAACCTTAAGATATCGTGTTAGATGAAAAACTCTACATACTACTGCAAAAAAAATAGTAAGGAAACTCATACAACATATTTATAAAAAAATATTTTTATTGCAAAAAAATTTAAAATTACTTTACGGTAAAAATTCAATCTATAGGTACATACAACATATAAAAATTCAAATTGAAAATATTAATAAAACTATTAACTAACAACTATTCATCGCTACTTGATAACAATGGTGCACGTTTATTACGAACTGGATCAAAAATGCTGTGAACATTAGATGTGTCAGATATGTCTTGCACAACTGTCGGCTTTGATTCAAATGAAGAATTTCGTTCGTTATTAATGGTCTCTGTTGGTTTTTTTGTTGTTACAAAGTCTGTTATCCACGGCTTTTTTTGTTTCTTAAATTGTTTTCATAATTCTCGATATCCTGCCACACTAAACTTCAGATCACGTTGAAATTTTAATGTACGCTCTGTTACAACGATACAAAAAAGCATCTGAAATTTAGGGAAGATTTCACACTTTAGGCACTACGCGCTAAATGTGGCAAACTTACCTTGTGATTGAACTGTGGAGCTGCCTTGTATTGGCGATAACGCAGGGCTATTTGTTTGGCAAAATAAGTCAGTTCCTTCGCTGTTCTACACAAGCGAGGTGACCTGTCATTCTCCCCCCTTTATCGAAAGATGTAAGTTATCAATTAATAATGTTTTAATTTAAATTCCTATTCTGTAACTAAGACCTGACTCCGCGTTGAAATGATTTATTAATATAATGTGGATATATTCTAAAATAAAGTCAAGAATTAACTGTGTACTTCTGTTTCATCGCATTGTGTGTGAGGTGTGTTTTTATGTATATTGATTGTTTCAATTTGAAACAGTCACTCAATGATACCAACTATTTAAAAAACGCCACTATTACGATCGGCCAATTCCGTAACACGCTCCATGTCAGAATCATGAGTAAGAAAATGTTCCATACTCTTAGCAACTTCAAGGCCTCGTGAATTAAATTAGCTGTTGATAGCTGATCTTTATTCCTCATTCAAAGTTCTTTCTAGCATAAATTCTTTGATATCAGTTGTTTGTATGTTGTTGAAACCTTAGCCACCAATTGCATTTAATCGAGATATAATTTCAGAACACGCAGATGATCTTTGTACTACGAAACTTCCACTTTTGACACAAACTGGCAAAGGTTTTCCAACACGCATTTGAGGTCGATTGGCGCAACTGACTGATGACGAATGAAACATGTGCAATACAATCCATAATCGTAAAATTTATCCATGCTTTCGGAACAGTCAAATTTCTTTCTTCCACTGAGTCTAAAATATTATTAAGCGTTTGCTTTAAATGTTTCTACAATTCCTTGATCGAGTGGCTGAATGAAAGAGGTGGTATTAGATGGTAACAGCATTTGAATACTTGGAAAAAGTTTTTTGGCTGTTACGTGTTAGAACCGAAAATTCTTGTAAAAAAGTATATTCATAAACCGTGTTATTTCCCAATCGTATGTATACATATATATTAATCCAATATATATGTGTGTGTGTGTGAGTGTGTGTGTGTGTGTGCGTGCGTATTAAAATCGTCTAAAGCCTTTGTAATGTATTTAGAAATGTTTTCAAAAACCAAATATTTTGTTATACTAATACACACACAGATTTAGAATTTTCTAATTTCATAAGTAATTCTTTTTATTTTATAACTATTTTTCAATTTTGAAATACATAAAAATGTACATTTTAGTTGTAATCTAAACTTTTTCTTATATTAAAAGCCTTTTAACATGTTTTTTGCTCTTTCTTACGTATATATTTTAAAAAACCCTGCATGGTTTAAATACTTGACTGTTATTTACACAGTGGATTCTTAATGGAATATATACAATTTTTACTCTAGATTTATTTTAGAACGAATAGTTATTTAATACCATACAATTTCATTTTAAAAACTCTAATTTGAGATAATTTTCGATGTTTAATTTTTCAGTTCTATCATTTATGTACCTTCTTTTACGTTAAAAAAACATTTCCGATTTCAATAGTATATACAGGTGCAAAAATTAAGAAATTGATCTATTTCATTCACAATTTTCAAAACTAAATTTTAAATTTGGACAAAAAATTTCCCCATTTTACGAGATATTTGAGTTTACATGTACAATAATTTATAATGACATTATACTCATCTGTATAAATTATAAAAGAAACTAATACTGAATACTTATATTACCTATATTCCTTTTTGTGTTTTGAATACCGTCATTTTATGTACCAGATACAAAAAGGAACCTTAAAATCATATTCATTTCTTCATTTCAACAACACTTGTGGTTTTTTTTTAATTCAAGCCTATTTTATTAGTTGCCTTTATTCTAATTATTTTAATCAATATTATCATAATCACAAAAGTAAATATGGTGTTTTGATAGTTGTAATGCGAAGTCGATGGAATTCAACATTTTATTAGCTGTAGTACTACATGTGAGAATATAAAACGCTATTGTGCTTATTTCTAATACATGGCTGGTTGCTGCTAAGAAAGGAATGTGGCCTCGAGTTAGCATAGTTTTGAATGTGGCCAATTTATTTACTCATTATTAAACGTTACTGCGCGAATCGAGCGTTTGGACGATTACAATCGACAGCTCTTGCGCATTTGATGACAAATCAAAGGAAAAAAGTTGTCAAAATTAGGAGGATGCAGCACACATCGCAATCATGGTAGCAATGCATTTCTACCACACTTTTCCATTGTAAGATAAAGTTCAAGCGTGTAGATCAATAACTGAAGATTTTCACTTTTAGGACTTTAAGAATTTCTATTTTTCCCAGTATTTCTTTCATTAACGCTATATTTTAATTTACTTTCATAGAGCGTCATAAACAAAATAATTTATGTTATTCTCATTTTACGGGGGAGGGGGGATTGTATGGAACAGTGCAGTACATTAAAATTATTCTTTGAATGATGTTTTGCTTTATTTTCGAAAATGTAGAAATTTCTTTATGAAACATTTTCGATTTGGGAATTTTTCAAAATTTATTAATGGAAAATATTGTGGCCGTAGTAACCTAGTGGTTAAGACAGCGCACTGTCTGCGGTTTTTGTTGAGTCGAAGATTCAAGCCTTGATGCCTCTAATGACCCTCAGTGCAGCCGGGCAGGATGAACGTTAAATCTGTCGTGGCACAAAGTCCTCCCATTGACATAGTGTGGAAATTAAGAGAGGGAAGTGTCTGCTCATGTGTCACCCTCACATGACTGGGGTTAAAAATTACGAGGTCCGTCGCCAGTGGACCTTGAGTTGCTTCTAGTGCGACGTTAATAAAACCAAAACCAAAAAAAGTCAAGCTAATCCTATTATGAAAATAGGAATAATCATTACTATATAGATATATGTACAGTAAGCTAAAGGAAATATGTAATTATTTAAAATAATATAAGAAATAATTATATGAACAGTTATTCGGCAGAATTTTATTCTTAAATTTTGCTGTAAATATAAAAAAATTTGTTGCTCAATAAAACAACTAGAATATCTTTAAAAATTCTCCTAAAGTTTGTCTCACGAATTAGTTGAATTTGTCTAACAAACACTTTTAATTAATTTATTATAACTGAATGATAGTAATATATATATACCCATTGCGTTAAAAATTTGCGCACGAAGAAAGAATTGTCAGAATAAAACAAAATTTTGCATACATAAGTAAAAAGTTGATGTAAGTAAATGGAAACAATATCATCATTTAGTGTACGAAAAATATAAATTAATGGTGGTTTTAGTACCCAGTTGTACCACCTGTAGCATATAAGCATGATACTATTTGGTCGCCATCGGTGCATATAAGTCCCGTTCTATGTCCTGTGACATTTCGTTCCACAGTTGCTGCAAACGCGTGTTTAATTCAACCAAATTCATCGGCTCTGTCCACCTTGCCGTCCTAATTGATCCCAATAAGCTCGATTGGTGATAATTCTAGGGATTGAGCAGACCAAGGAAGGATAGAAAATTTGGAGAGGCAGTCCTGTGAAACCATGGCTGTGTGTGGGCAAGCTTTGTTCTTTTGAAAAACAGCTCCTGTGAAGTTTGCTAAGAGTGAGAAACACATATAGTCGACGAATGTACCTCTGATTGGTTATGGTGCCGTGGATCACAATATTATGGGTGATTACGTGTCGTACGCAATCCATCACACCTGTTGTAGGAGCGGTGTGCCACTATACAGTGGAGGTAGGTTTGAGACGTTCACCACGGGGCCTCCACACACATATGCGATTGTTTTCACTGCACAAATTAAATCTGGATTCGTCACTTAAGATGATCCATTCGGTTGTATTCCAGTCCCTTCGAACACAACACTACTCCAAACGAAGGCTACAGTGAAGGGTGTCAATGGCAGTATTCGTAATGGGCAACGCGATATCACTGTCCTTCTTGCTATGGTAAGGACTGATACAGAGGCCTGTAGTGAAGGTGCTACGTGTGTATGGATGATAGGTAATGAGACAGTTGGTGTTATGCGTTCGTATCGTATGATGTGATGGTCTTCGCGACAATTGGCTGTAGAGGGCTTCCTAAGCCTGGCCGCCGTGTTACAGACTTCTCTTGCCCACTGGTCCCAACACCTCTTCAAAGTAAAGTCAAAACGACTTCGGTTGCGAGCTTTTAGCCGAGCTGACTATCCGGTTTCCAACATCCTTTTGATTACTTTCCGCTTGAACTCTGACAGCTTCTCATATTGTCTCCGATGAGGGATTAATGGCATCTGGAGTTAAGGAGCAGCCCACTGCTACAGATTCAATACACTCAAACAAACTCTACTTACCTATTTTATAATCCATTGAGAACAAAGTTCAACGTTCTCTGATGGCATTGTGTAATCCGTAATCACACTGCACATTTCTAAAGTCTGCCTAGTACGCAACTTCATACGAAGGTTCGTAACAATTCCACCCTTACTTCTTGGTGCGCAAACTTTATAGCAATGAGTGTAATGTATGTATAGTTGGATGTTTATTCAATATTAATAGGATATAGTTAAACGGTGATTTATAATTAATTTTCTTATATTTAATTGTTAATATAAAAGTATAAGAGCTTAAAAATGAAAGCATATTTTTTACTTTCCCGGAAACAAGTGAAACCAAAATATCACATTACAGAAAAACTTCCTTCAAAAATAAGCAGTTTTTAGGAAAGTGATAATGAGATAAATGGCACGGAAGTGTAATAACTAAATTATTATTTAGAGCACTTCCATATTGCTTCTTAATTAGGTTTCTCCCTTCTAAACTTCTAATCGACATTTATCGGCTGTGGGATTTATTTTTAAATACTTTTTTCTCCTTAAGAGTGGTATCCATTGACTCTAGAGGAGAAATTACTGATTAATAATCATTGTGTTCAATGCGTTTGAAAAAAGAAAAATTAGAAGGTATGAAATGTTCAAATTTGAAAAAAAATCTCTTTCCACTCCTACGAATATTTTTAACTCTTCGAACTCTTTCTGGAATAACATACATTTCAGAGTTCACTTTTGATGCACATGGGCATTAAAAATGCAAGTAAGAATGTAAATACGAGCTTTCAAATTATTCGCCACTCAAATATGACCCCCTTGACTACCAGTAAAACTTCAGCAATCAGTTTGTGGATCCCCAGCAAGAAATACTATAGCAACTTTCTGCCACCTTTACTTCTCTGTAAGTTAATTTCTAAGATGAAATATCAAATTTAAACTTAACAAAACAAATATTAAATAATAATACAAAATATTAAATTTAACTTAGGTATTAGTTTATCCAATCGTCCGAATTCCACTAATGTATTTTACACTAAATATTAAAATCCCCCCTCCCCTTACTTTCCGGTATAAATCTCACGACTAATTATTGATAGACGGAAAAAGCTTTTCTAAATCTCTCAACCATGACGTGGAATAACCTTCTAATGTGGCTCTTCCAATTCCAAGTTTCCGATTTTTGCCGCCAGATAGCACGCGTCATCGGGCGGGTTTCGATGGACGTCGGGTAGTTTTAATATACGTCCTTTCCATTCGCCTGTTTTTGATCGCAGTTATAGAAGATGGAAAGCTCGTAGATGGAAAGCGTTCCATATCCTAATTGATTTCAAGGTCTTAGGTTGCGAAACTTGTCCTCGGTACTGGGATGATGCAAATTGAGTTCGATTATAACGCCTTAGACGTGTTTGGGGTAAAATATGATTATATCTTGAATGCTTTGGAGTCGGGTAATCCATAAAAATCCGTCCTTATTTTAATAAATAATTTTTTAGCTGATTATCAGTGATTCGCTATTTATGCTCATTATTTTCAGTATTAGCTGTTAAATATGGATTGTTTCCGCAGCGAGAAGCAGAGCCGGACATCTCATTGCTCTCCATGAATTTCGCACATTTATTTTCTGAATGTGAAGTTTCCTCTCGTGAGATGGTCGGACCTTGCTCTCCAACATCTACGCAATCGTAATTGGGGTTCTCTGCTGATGAATGCAGTTTCTTGTCGGAAAGTGCTTCGTGTAACATAGTCCTTCAAATCTCTTTTATTTTCAAGCTTCCCCCTACTCGATTTGAATTATAGAATCCCTCATTCTCTTTGATTTTTCTCCTTTCGATAATCTTACCTCGGTATCCATCCTCGTATTTTTGAATAAGTCGTTCTTCTGCTCTCAAGGAAAAAAACACTTATGTGAACTATGAACAACTACTTTCTAGAAATTTAAAACAGGGCAGCTTTCACTAGATTTTGTTTTTTCGGTAATATGCTTTACGTTTTATGAATATGAAACACTTTATTTGAGTTTGTTCAAAAAGGCTTGTTAATGCATCCCGTATAGACTAATTAAAGCTGTATTCCTTTCATATAATTTTTATGAATATTTCTGTCTCATATATAATTTTGAAAAATGCTCTTATTTAAATTAAAAATGTTTCTAAGAAAAAGTTAGAGAGAGCTTTTAGCTTTTTCTGTATAACATTTTTTTTGTAGAAAATGATCTTTATTGTTTGTTTAAACTTTGAAAATATTGTCACTGAAAAAAAAATTAAAAAAAAAAATTGCTAACGTGAAAGGTATTTCAATCGCACAAGTCAAAGAAAAAATTGGATAAAAATGAGCTTGAAATACTAAAAAAATATTAATAAAATCAACAAAAAATATTTAACGTGGAAACAGAGGGGGGGAAAAGTCCCAAAACTTACTAAACGGAAGGAATCCTTCCTCCTTCGTCTGGTTCAGAAAACATCCATCTTTCGTCCTGATTGCCCACACTGTATAAGCAACAGGTTAAGGTGCTACTGCGCACTCTCCGTAGACGTCACATCTGGAAACCTCCAGGTAAATATTTCCGAAGTTTTTCCAGAAGTACTCGAGGCGATGCTAATTCTGAAGAAAAATAAACATTATCATCCATGAGCTTCCGATGAAACTGTCGAGGGAGAGCAAAGAAGGGGGAGCGAACTTTGATTAAACAATTGATAACCCCGCTTCTTTTGACTTTATATCAGTTTATTAAAGCGGCGTTTCGTGTTGCCACATTTCGTTAAGTCCATGGAACCATGGAAAGAGGTATTTACGGAGCTTGAAACGTTTTCCCCTCGCCCAAATGTATGACATGAAAAAAGCTAACTTTGGATACTTAAAGTTGTAAAATGTACCAGATTCCATGCCTTTGTGTCGTTTTTAATTATTTAAAAATATATTTACTTTTTTTTAAAATTAGTTTATATGATATAATCTAAGTCTTTCGTGCTGCAGACATTTTTGATTTGTGATCAGAACTTGATTCTTACGGAACTTCTAATTCCCGTTTCAAACTAGGTATCGTTTTAATTTTAAGGAATTAGAAAGATTGAAAGAAATACTAAAATTATTATCGGGCTATATTTTTGCCCAAATTTTAGATATTTTTAAATTTAAAAAAAAGAAAAAGCATATGTTTGCTAATTTCCGAAATAAATCTAAAAATATTTTATTTATTTTAGTGAAGAAAAAAAAAAGCACTTAGAACTCTGTCTAAAGTTTTTTTTATAATCATGGGTTCAGGCAAATCTATTAAAATACATAAATAGTATTCGTGCTCGTCATACAGAAAATTTCTGGATTTGAATTTTCTAAAAAACATTTTAAGAACTCTGGAGCAATTTCCGTTCAATTTACTTTATATCTTCCGGTGATATTTTCCACATTATAAAATGAAGTTATTTCCAAATAAATACTCACAAGTTTTAGGTATTATATAATATTTACATAAAAATTGACGGAAATTTGAATCACAAAATTCTTAAAATTTCATTAAATTCCTATTTTGGGGTTAAAATTACGTTCAGTGTACAGAATAATTTTGTTTATGAGTACTCTGCACTTTTCGAAAATTATAAAGTTCCTACCGTTGTAGTCGATGCCATGCTTAGCTCTATCGGTCCTGGGGCGTGAAAAGGAGAGATCATGGTTGGGTTACAGGTTTTTCACTAATCCCTGAAATTGGCACTTCCAGATCTAGCATCTTCATTTCAATTTCCTTTAGTGGATTCCTGGCTTCTTACGGAAGAAAAAAAAAAGAAAATCAAATGAAATACAAAAGACTGAATCCTTTCACTCGAATAAATTAATATGATTTACCTGAATAAATTTTTAATTGTGATACTATAAGTGTGAAAATTGGTAAAAAGTTTAAAAAAATTAAAAATAATATTTTTTGGGGCAAGTTTTACTTTCTAAATACCTGATTTTACCCACCCTTACTTCAAAAGTTGAATTTATGGGTTTTTCTATACCATTTGTGAGCAGAGATCAGTACATTTTATTAAACCTCTTACAGTTTTCAATATCTGTTTTATATACGATTTCTGCTGTGTCATTATTTGCTTCATTTATAAAGGAAGTAAGGAATCATTCGTCAATTAAGTTATGATTCCAGTTAGATATACTACATTCTATAAGTAAATTACACTTTACAGCAAACGTTTTAGTAAAATTATCAATACCACGATAAAAGGTATTCTTAAGACATTTCCTACTTATAGAAATCAAAACTTATATCCAGTGTCCTTATTCGTTTTAAATTCTCAAGTTGTTTTTAAATTTTTCTAAGAAAATGTTATTAAATTAAAAATTTTCTGAAACCATTTTTTCCCGGAATTTATTGCAAGTAAAACATTCTTTATTATTATCTTTGATATAATATGCGTATAACTAGGTAGTGTGTAAAATACTTTGAATACCATACAGACATTTTCTCAATTATATGTACATAAACACTCACACACAGAGAAAGAGACATGTAATTGCAAATTAAGAAATTGTTTCGTCTATGTTGCATTGGGAAAAAGTGTCATCCGAATCGACCGAAATAACCTACGACTGGTGGTCATTCCTTTTGTGAACGTCGATCCCAGACCTCTATTTCAACATGAAAACTGTTGCGTTTATACCGATGCCATCTCAACCCGCAATCAAAGACAATATGCCATGCAGCATTGCTAGACCTATAGCCCATTGAAAATCTGTGGGATGATGGAGCTCGTTCACCACGGTTCCAAGATATTAAAAGTTTTACTAACTATTCTCTAAGATATACTATCGTTTTAGGATCTATTATGTAATTACTTTGAAATGTAAATCTGATATTTGAATTTTGATACAATTTGCTTACCTCTGAATCTCATAAAATTTTCATAAAATGTATAATACCTTGGACCTTATTTGGTCCATATATTTTTGTTCTCATTGTTATTAAGTGTATATCATATTTAAGTGAAGTGCTAGCAGAGTCAGCTTTAGTGCCGACTGAATAACATTCATCCACTCCATTTCTGACGAAAACTGATAATTCAAGCATAATGGAAATGTTCGCGTTTAGAATTCTGTTTGTATAAAGTTGTTAAATATTATAAATATTATCCAAAATATAATTTTTACAGCAATTTAACACATTTTAAGAATTAAGAAAATGTTATCTTATTTTGAAAAGTTATTTTTGATAGTTCTTTTTCCAAAAAGCATTGAATCTAAATAAGAAATAATACCAATCAAACAAATGCGAGTTTATTGAAAAAATATATAGTTTTATGAAATGAATTTGTATTTAAAAGAATAGTAGCACGAAAGAACTCTTCACGTTTAAAATTACCACCAGTAGGAATTTTCCATTCCAAATGATATTTCCTCTGTAAAAGAATTTTAAAATGTGATAAACATATATTTAATACTAAAATACAGATTGAGCTCAAGTGAAATAGTTTTCGTTTCAAAATGTTTAATATATAAAATTTAAACGAAAAAAGACTAAAAACAGTATTTGTACAAACATGTAGGAAAAATAACCGTTGTTGTCCATATCCCATAAAACCAAACAATCATACTAACATGTATATGTTATAAAGATTATACTTAAGCAATATATATACGAAAGCAAAACCTCTTTATTTTGTATTCTTTGTACGTTTATGTATGTGTACAATCGAGCTATACATAGAAATATTTTTTGACAATATTATTTCTGCCCCTATCTCTGTTTCGAGGAACTCATTTATATGTGAATATATTTCTCATATCAATATATTTTTGTATATATACTATTTGTTGTATATATGTTAAAGTGTATATGTGTTATTTCACTCTTTTTGTTGCGCGTGCGTGACTTTGTCTTTAATTTAGAGTATACTGAGTTTATATTAAGCTAATCAATTGAGAGTTTCTCTAAATAATTTGTTGAGTATTTCATTATTCCTATTTTTAATTTTAGTAGTAGTAGTGTGTCCTTATCTCCCTTTTAAGACTCAAAATTAAGATCTTTCTTATAAAAAATATTTTAGTCGGGACCCAATAAAAGTTTCGAAATCATTCTAATACATTTATCGGGATACCGTATGGGAATCTTTAGACTTATGAGTATTTTAATCCACTGCTACACATTTCATAATCTGAATTTTTTTTTCTTAAATTGCAAACACATTTAACAAAATGCCTTATACACGTTTTGTTCGAGTAAATAGCTAGAAACATCAGTAAATAGATAGATTACTACATACAGCATTTTTTAAAAATCTATTTAGGTAGAATTTTATCATGCTGCAAATGTCTTTCAAAAATTTGATATAATTTTAATGGGAGAAGTAAAATAAAGTTTTCTTACCTGAAGAAAAATGACTGAAGATCACTCATCAAGATCTTGAAAACTCAGCAATATTTACTTGAGAGAGTAAAATCTATTTTTAAAATTACTATAATTCCTTTAGTAATTAATTAGTGGAGACATACATGGAAAGTCTGAAGTATACGGAAGCGTTTTAAAATATTTTTTTTCTTAAATATAGATATTAAATTTAAAAAGTCTTCTCTAATCAATTTTTAAATTTCTTAAAACGTTAAAAGTATAAGTTCTTCAAAAACTGATTTTGAAAAAATTTCTTTCTTAAAAATCTGTTACTTTATTTTGATACTTAATGGTCATAGATATATTCAAAGAGAAAAATAATCCGTTTGTTAATACATTGTATTGTTTAAATATTTTTCTTTTAAATTCCTCAAAAATTGAAGCTATAGCACAAGTGTAAAGACATTTGTACTGTTTGGTGAAAGATATCATTACTAAATTCATAAAAGAAAATTACAAGAAAGTCATTTCTTCAAAAAATATGCATATACCTCATTACAAAAACTACTATCAATCACAAATAACAAACTACACTTTCATGACACTTAAATGTCAATCTATATAGCTCTAAGACTAACATATATATATCTAACAATTCTATACAATTATATACACATTTATACAGTTTTATTATTTTGCACGTTTAACGAAACATATTTTTTTTTACAGGAAGAATGATTTGTCAAAGTTTTATATATAAAAACTTAATTAGATAAGTGTTACATATAGAAAATGGATAATTTTATATTTCGTTTTATTGAAATTGAATACTTTTATATCTGAATATAAATGCAATCATATACCTAAGAAACGATTAAAATGGTATAAAAAATTCTCAAAAAACTATAATTTTTTGGTTTATTTTTCAAGTTTCAGGTATTGCCATTGTAAAAATATCGTGCGCACAGTAACTTATTAAAAACAGTAGAAATTTTATGTACGCATTATTCTTAAAATTTAGACAGTTATAATTTATTAATGTGCTCATTATTTTGAATCCTAAATTTTGCTTCAAATAATATTTTGAAATATATTTACATCTTGCATGATAATATAAAAAACACACGAGAGTAATATACATTGCAAATAGTAACGACCTTATATAAATATTATTTTCTTACAATTGAAATAATTATGACGTATTAATATCTATGAAGTATTATTTATTACTTCACATCCATCTTTCATTCCATTCTTTTCTAAATTCATTCTATCAAAAATGTTTTTTTTGTCTCAAATTTTTTTTGACAATGTTTTACATGACCATTTGTGTAGCAATTTTTCAGAAAATTTTGTTGGTAATTTTTCGAAAATTTATTGTACTTTATAATAATTACATAAACTATTAATTTTTTGTACAACCACTATTAGTTTATGTGCATGCAGTATCATTATACATTTGTATTTGATTTTATTCTGATTTTTGTTCCAATTGTAATACATTTATATTTTGATTTATTTTTATTCTTATTCTTCCTTCAGCTATTTTTAAAGGATTTTTTTTTACTTTTTTAATACATATATATAACTTAGTAATATCTTTATATATATATGTGTGTATATATATATATATATATATATAAATATATATATGTATATATATACTTATATATTTGTATGTATATATGTATATATATATGTATATATATTTGTATATATATATGTACATATATATATATGTATATAAATATATGCATGTATATATATATATATATATATATAATTATTCAGAAAAATACTTTTGACAGCCCAGTTTTAGTCTTAAGAACTCCTCAACTGCTTGCAAATTAACTCGAGAACCTATTTGTTCTTATTTCTTTAATTTAAGTTGAGCTGTCCGCCTACTTGTACTACAGCTTCCCGTGCTGCACCTGGTAAGTTGGGGAATTCGATTTCTATAAATATTGACTCTCTGGTTTCTTCTTCATTGACAAGTTCGACAGGGATGAGAAAACAATTTATTTCTAAGAAATTCAAGCACGTTTTAGTGTCTAATTGTTTTAGGTACTCAGTTCTTAGCACCTCAGAATCACAATTTGCAATTACAGCGAATTGTGGTGAAAGTAAATTTATGTTTTTCTCTGAAATATGCTCAACTGACAGACCGAAACAGGCGGGTTTCTACTTTATTCAAAACAGGATTGTCCATAAATATTTACTTTTAATATGTTTTTCATACTCACAGTGAGAAAGTTATATCCACTAATCCTTCATACCGTTTTATACTGATAGGTGTGGTATAACTACCAAAAATACACATAAGAATTATTTATCCAAGCATACATTAGGAACAATACTGATGCTAATAATGATTAAATATAACGAATATTGTAAAATAAAATAAACCTTTATGTGCATCAGCCCCAGATATATTTTTCAAAATCTTATGAACAATAATTAATGCAGTTATTTTAACTATTATTAAATAAACAAAGCAGAAATAGAATAATTATAAATACTTAACTAAATATAATGTTGACATAAAATTAAAATGATTGAATTTAAGGGAAATGATAAGTAAATTTCCTTTTACCAATTAAATACTGATATCATGAATAGTAATTAATAAGTATCGCATTATTAAAGCACTGATATAAATTTAATATAGTTTTATCAAAATTAGTCTTTGATTGTTTTTAATTTTAAAAAATATCAAAATTGCTTCACGCTTTTCAGCTACTCCACGTGTGCTCTCGGATGTTTATAAACAAGCGTCGGAAATATCGGCCGGAGAACTGCGAGGAGCAGCCGTATCCCATGAATGCTAGGGGGAAAATAAACCGCCTCCTAGCTTTACGTTTCCAAATCATAAAAATCAATATGTCGTTAGCGTAAGCAGTCATAGATGTTTTCCGTCGAGGCTTAGGTGCCAATTCTGATTTTCTAGACATTTAAATAATATTTATGTATCTTTTAAAACTCACCATGTGTTCTTGAAGAAATCTACTCGATGAAACATTGGGATGATTTGCCGGAACTTAAAATAAAGTAATTAGTTAAGATTTGGAGAGATTGAAATAAAAACTAACTTTAAAATATATGAATTTTACATGTTTTCGAAATCTGAGAAATTGATGGAAAACACCGTCAAATCCTACAATTTCTTAAGATAAGTGCGAACCCCCTTTTTTGAAACATGATACGATACTTGTCATGTGGAATCTAAATATTTTTTTTAAAAAAAGTTGATAGATATGTTCTTTCGTAATTGAATTTTACTGTTCATTTTATAATTCTAAAAATATATTTTAAAAAATTATTAATGTTTTTGGAATCGAAAGAAAAGTTTTTTGACTGGTGCAAAAATTTCTATAGCAACTTTTGTGTCATCAAATGTGTTCATGGCATTTATTAAATATCTGGAAACCATTTCTTAAATCACTATATAGCTGAAACACTTCTGAGAACATATTAACACATATTAACAGATATTTTATATTTAAAATAAAAATTTTAGGAACATGAAAATCATTTTCACTAAAAAATAAGACTTCCGTATCATAAAATGTCTTTTCTCAGGAGTTAATGTACAAAATAAATAACCTCTTTTTAAAAAAAATATATATGTATAATCCTAATTTAGATCTCTTTGTGTATGCTTATAAGTTATTTATGTTATTTTTTAAGCTTATTAAAGATGTTCCATCTTTTTAGGACTGTCCTATGAGTAGATGCTATTTCACGTAATGGCTTTAAGTAATATGTAATCTAATCCGTCGGAAATATATGCCGTGATAAGTTCATTTAATGCTGTCGCTTCTTGAATATCATTTTCTTTATTCGCTTTGATTACGAAACTGATGCAATTTGAAAATGCATCGTTTTTTTTTATAACTATGGAAGTTACACGATGACTCATAAACTCTGTAATTGCATCTTTTGTGACAGTCACCGTGCCTTGTTATGTCCGCTGTTTCTTGTCATTCCTCCTTGCACATTGCTGCTTTTTGAAACAGTCGTCGTGTTTACTTCGAAAGGTAGTCGCTGCTTCGTCAAGCATCTGAACCTGAACGGGATAAGTTTTCTGAATTATTAAACACGCATTTTATATTGAATTTAATTATCATTTATTGTTATTAGACTTAAGAACTAGAAGCTGTTATATAGCAAGAGTACTGGTCCTGTATTTCCAATCGTAAATGAGTGTTACTATATGGGGCATAAAACTCCTTGTTTAAATAATTTTTTTCAAAAAATTATTATTTTAATTGCATAAGATCTATAAAAGGATATAATTAAACTGTGATGATGAAAAAGTGAACTAACAAAAAAAAATGAAAACAAATTTGTACGAAGGAACATATATCTTCAAAAAATTAGTGGAAAGCTCTACAGTTGAGTTGCCTCTTGAATTCGGTGGCAATTGGCGTTTTAATATTAAGAAAAGCAAGAAATACTAGAAGAAACATAAAATGCTTGAAAATCACTAAACCTTTTATTTCTACTTGAAGGGAGAGGAATGAGGCTCCCTTTTCAAGAACAGATGTGGTTTTAATCTGTTTTATAAGTTAAACGTTAAACTAATTCACAAAGAAAGATGAATGTATGAGATGTGTAAACATGCGTACATGGGCGAGCATTGACGACGAGAGATGCTAAGGGTCTGTGGGAGTGTCATCCATCTGCGTGAGTGAATATGAGTGTATATTTTGTCGATATGGTTTTGCGTAAGAGAGTGTGCCAAAACAGGTAATTTTTTCATTTCAGATGAGAAGCAGGGGTATTGAGAGTTATCCAGAAAAAGAGATAAAGCTCTCTTTCTTCCTGATTGAACTCATGACTTCACATGGATTAAGTGCATATTGAAATTATGAGATTTCTTCATAGGTGAAATCCATATTTTTTATGGGGACCGACCAAAATAAACAGTCTTTGCTCTATGATCATAGATAACCACGTATCGCTATCGTCTGAGAAAACCAACCAAAACTTAGCATACACGTATAACATCGATAACAACGTAATATATTAGTGTGCTAAAGTAGTGGAGGATTTAAACAAAGGAACAAGAAACTTGAATTTTATCTACGAAATTCAAACCACTTCATTCATCCGATAGAGATAAAACTTTGCATACACGTATACATTTGCACACGTGTATGCAAATACAATACCATAGATTAAAACAGTTATGGATATGGTAGAGGCCGTTTGGAGACCAGAACTTATATATTGTACTCGAAATTTTATCCACTTCCTATGATCCGACAAAACTGTTTTTTCACATATAACATCGTTTTCAAGGCAATTTTATAATATGTTGTTGTAATGACGGACTTAATATAAGCACGTGCTTCGTATTCGAATGTTAGCCCCCTTTCTACATCCAAATGAGCTGAAATTTTCCCGCTCATATAGCTCGCAAAATTACTTTTTAAACTTAAACTTGCATTCTAAGAAAAATTAAGTAAATATAAGTAAATATATTTTAATTACATTTTTATTGAAAGACTGACCTAAAGGCATAAAAAGTATTTTTAATTGTAAAGTAATATGTAGTTTGTAAAAGCTTGAGACGTTAATATTAACGTTTAAGATGTTTGATTTCACATATAATGAATTATTCATGGTAATTAATTAATCAGGAATTACTTAGATATTTTATTACGTGTCTCAGATTCTTATAAGCTACACACTATATCCCACTTAAAAATATTTTTTCACCTTAAAGAAAAACTTTACGTGGAAATTTTGTTACTTATATCTCTTAGGCATGATCTCTGTGTTCATTCGTTAAAAATTATAGAACTTTTTTATACATCATGTTTTATAATTAACTACCTATTTTTGAAACCTTTTAAGCTGATGTGTTGCTTTGCACAAAAATATAGTATGGAATTGACTGTAATTTAAAAATAGCTGTTCGATAATTAGCTTCAGTTAAAGCTCAGAAGAATTTTAATGGATTACATTGGTAATTATAAATTTAAAACTAGAGCAATTAAACTTATTAGAATATGGAAATTTTTAAAATCCATTTGCTCTTTGAAATCTTCCATGGAGTGAACAGTTAGTAACTCCTGCCCGTGTGGCAACTTTTCAAAGCACGTGTCGGTAGCTATCCTAATATCGTGACGAAAACCCTTCAATGACATTGTTGGCAAACGTACTAAGTCCGTTTGGGAAATCATTCTCTATCCGCATGAATAACTTTTCTGTTCCTGTCGCGGCAAATTTTTTTTTGCGCATGTTTGCTATTATAATTTTGAAAAATCATATAAAATACGCCGCAGCAGCATCCAACATCCTTCCCCTCTACTCTTGAAGGAAGCGAATCTGATTGGACAATCATTCTCCTACCCACCTTCTCATTCGTCTGAGTTTTTATCTCGTCACATTTTTGCGACATTTTTGTAATTCTTTTTTTGTTTATGTTTTTTATTCATCATTATGTAACACTAATACCAAGAAAGAATAACCCAAGGTTATTGGATCTTGAAATAAAGTACATTGCCAAGAAAAAAGTTTCTTCCCGTTCGCGACTCTTGCTGATTCGTTTTTTGTTCCATCTCCTCCTTTTCATCCGCTCATTTTGAGTAATTTTTTTCGCCGCTCTTTCTCAGAGCTTCCTCCCTCCCCTCTTTTATTCTTCTTTATTTAACTTAACAGCGAAAGTGTTCCTTCAGAGAACTGGATCGCTAATGCATACAATACAAGTACTATTTGCCAGCGCAACTGCCAGACGGTGAAGATATTGATTGTTAAAAAAGTCGCACCGAGAGGCAACTCGAGAAACAACAACAGGGAGAAATCATGTGTAGGCGTTGGTTCTCAGATAATTTTATATCCCAGGTGAGATTACGTGATTTATAGAAAATACGAATATTCTATAAATTTACTATCAAATCGATCTCAGAGAGCTTGAAACAGAGGTGTAATAGAAAGGGAGAAATAAATTGAGCGAGACGAATTTAAGAATAACATTTCGTTTTTTAAAACTCGTTATTCATTTTTCTTCCTGAAATCACGTCATTCTACGGAACTTTAAGCAATTATTTAGAAGAAAAGTAATCCCAGTGTGAATCGTTTTCACTGAGAGAAAAATATGATTATAAAGATTTCTTAAGAGAAAAAAATCACGATGATTTCAAATCAAAAAGGTTTAAATCTTTCTCATAATCAAAGATCGGGGTTCATAAAATTATCGGGATCATAATTTTTTTGCTCCAACTCAACATTTTTTTTACTATAATGGCTCAAGAATGTTTGATAAGTTTTCATTAAGAAGAAATCCAGCGAGAGACCATTTTTAAGTGCTTCATTATTTATTTAAACAAAAAATATGTTAATTTATTTAAAAAAAACTATTCAGTGACACTAGAGAAACAGATTTCAAAATTTAAAGTAGAACAAACGGAGTGATCATTTAAACAACGCAGTTACTCTTAGAAACGATTATCCTTTGACTATTTGAGGGAGCTCAATAAAAGTTCCCCACTTTTATTATATTTTTTTAGGTTTTTAAATATTTAATTCTTTTTCAGTATTTTACAAGCATCTAAATTAATTTTTTACTTAAAACGAGCGAAGCGGTGTAAAACACTGCCACATGATTTGAGCCATCTGCTATGGAATATATCTTAATTTTTTTCTCTCCAGCTCTTCTTTTTTCAATTCATTCGCACACACACTTATTTGCAGGGCTATTGGAGGCGAATGTGAGTGGATAACATTGTTTCAAGCACTGACAATTGCTCGTGTGTGTCACCTCTACTCACATTCACCTTTAGTTAATACTTCGTCCAAAAAAAAAAAAAAGGAACTGGTTAGTGATGAGCGTTTAATTCTTTTTTTATCAACACGATAACACTGTCAGTGAAGATGATGAAATAATGATTCATATATCAGGATTACTTCTAAAAGCGACATTTCTGAACAATGCTTGGACTCCTCAGAGGAAATGGACGATGACAGATAGGGGGCACGAGTGGGACATAGAGCCGTTGATCCTGATACTGGCCCATACCATGAAACTACCTGTCGGATCCCGGTCTCTTTTCTCTGGAAGGGCCCTATATTATGCTACTCTCACGTTGGATCCATTGGCTTCTACATTCTGAACCTACTCTCATCTGAGAATAGTATGCAAGGTCAGTTCCTCATCGGTCAAATTTTGATGCTCACGACAGCATTGCATCCGGGTTGTACGTTGCTGTCGTGACAATCGCACTAACACATTAGGTCTATGGACGGAAACTCCTCCTTCTCTTCTATTCATTCTTTCTCGTCAAGATTTCATTTTGACCAACAGCTGTATGATTGAGTGAAATCATGTAAATCGCTTACTAATACTAACACGTGACTAGCAAAATTAAAAAAGAAAATTTGGATGCGCAATTGCCTTCTTTTCCAACTTGCCGAGCTTATTCTAATTCTCTTCATTTTGATCCCTTCCACTTTATGGTAATTGTCAGCCGGTTTTAAAACTGTTTTTATTGTATTAAATGATGAACTTTTAATTTGATTAAGAGGAAAAGGGGGAAAGACGAATAAGAATGTCCTTAAAAATAATAATAATTAACCGTAAAAAATATTTAATCTTCTAATGATTATTTGGGTGATTTCTTTCAGAAAGACTTTAAGAGTAAAGAAAGTAAATGATTTAATAACTGTCTATTATCAGACCTTTGAGGAGGAATTTTACTTAACATAGAGAATAAAGGGAATAATTAGGCAACAAATAAAAATACAGATTCAGGTTTTGTTGTTTAAAGTCCAGTGGGATTTTGCATGTGAGAACTTACCGTGATTCTCCTCAGAGTCGATCCCAGCGTTCCAACCAATGAAGCAAAACCCATAAAAATGGCATTCCAAGCTTCAAAATGGTTTTCTCCCCCAAAAAACAACAAGAAGAAACACAATTACGAAGGAGCTGTGTTAAGCAGAAAAATGACATAAGAGTATTACTTGAATAATTGAATTAACATTTTACAAGCAAATTTTCTTAATTAGTAACATAGATTTAAAAAGATTTTTAACAACTAAATTTCATCAATAATGACATGAAAACATTTACTGGTATAATCTTAACAATGACTCGATTTTTTCAATACAGAAGCTATTTTTTGTATCATTTATGGGGAAATATAAAGAAAATAATAAAAATGACCTTTTTCATCATTTTTTTACAGAACATAGTAAAAGATTATTTGAATATGAAAAGGCATTCAAAGCTTCTTAAAACTGATTACTGAGCTTGAAATAACTCTCATCGTTGAAAAGGATATCGAAATTTATAATCATAATCAAATGCACTTGAGGTAATTTATTAATGATTCATGATCCCAATGAAGAACATTGCCCTGTCACCTCTATACTGTGGCGACATGATTTCCTGTATTGAGAGTATTTTTTAAGAGTGAAAGAAAAAGGAACACCCTTTTCAGGGAACAAATATGAAATTCTGTAATTGCTTAAAAGGGGAATTCATTTAGCAATGAAGAAAGGGGAAACTCTGTAACGTTTCAAAGGGAAATCCTTAATTGTGTCAGGGAATCCCCCCTTTAACTCACTTAGCAGTCCAATTAAATTCGCTTCACAGAACTTATTTTGAAAGGTGTTGAATGTGACGTTGATAATGGACTATCATAACACGAAGAAAAATTTTAAAACTCTAGAGGCTGATTATTTGATGACTTTAAAGGCTTTTAATGGATCGGGTTTTTCTGATGAAAATCTTAAAATATTTGGCTTCATCCTGGTGGAAATATCGCATCTGTGATTAATGAATATAATCTACTTTAATGCTATTTAGTTGCAATTTATGTTCAATATCTAATTCTATGCAATATTAAAAATACATAAAAAAGAATCATTGAGAGACCTTTGATTTATTTAAAATGAAAAAAGCGTTATTTTAATATATCCATGCATATTTGCTGGATAGTTTATATCATTTCTATTTATTCCATATCATAAGTGTTTTAAAATTTTTATTGAATTGAATACCAGAGTCAATAATAATAAGGATTACAAGAAGATTATTTTTATCCTTTTATCGCGAATAATCATATCTTTAATCATAAAAATACTTTACTTATTCTGTCTTAACTCATCATTCTTCCATTCATATGATCCTAAATTGAATTCATTCATAATGCGCTGACTTATGAAATCTTAACAAAATCACAAATAAACTTTCATTTCATTTATCCAAGAATAAACTAATGTACAAAAGGAAATGATAAATTAAATCAACTTTGCAAAATAATGCATAAATTTTGAGGAAATATCAGTATGAATTTGATGAAAATTCCGGTATACAAAATCCTGAATAAGATTTTATTGAATTCACGAAAATCGATGTGAAATGAAATTATTGTATCAAACCAATAACTTATTTAATTCTTATAAAACATATAAAATCACATACCATGAAATTATAGAGTTTAAGCAGAAACCTTTGAAGACCCAAAATAATAGTAAAACTTATTAACAAAAGTAAAAGTTCGGATAGTGTAAATAGAATAGACAATTAATGTACCCATGGAAAAAAAATAAACAAAATTCAAAGAAGAATTGAATTTAATATATCTATACCAAAATCGCAATTCAAAGTTATTATTATGAAAGTGTAACTATATGTGCAAAACTTCATTATTGTATAAATCTATATAAGATAAAAATTAAGAAAAAAATTTTAATGGGTATCACAGTAGTTTAAGAAGCAGTTTCATGCTGAGGAGTGTAAAAGTGTGGTTAACTAGTTAAATTGATCCATCTTCCCCATTAGCTAAAATTACTGGATAGGAACCTGGATCATGATCAGTGGCTACCTTTAGTTTCCAGAATACGACAGTATTTCGAATGGAAGAATGTGTTCCCTCAATAACAGGGGCACAATGGCGAATCCAGAATTTTGATCGAGAGTGGGTATGTTGAGATCATAATAATCTTATACCATCGTGACATCTTCAGATTTTATGAGAATTATTCTAATGATAATTTTATGAGAGTGTATTCTAAATCTATCACCATAAATTCTCAATTAATATAAATCCATACAACATGCGCTTAAGCAAAATGAAATAAAAATCTAAGTAACATTTTAAAAGTTTGACGACGATGATATAGGTAGAGAAAATTGTATATTTTATTTATTATTTTAAACAACATTAAATTGAACAAGTTAGAAAAAGACGGCAAATTCTAGTATTCTTATGAAAGCTTTTTTGGCCTATGTTATTGAGCACTTCCTATATAATGTTGTCTGTAGTATAAGACATATTTATAAGTGGTAGAGTGAATTTTAAAATAATATTGAATCTTAGTACGCCTGATTGATATAGATTTTGTAGAAAAAAAGTTAGGCAAGTGAATTGTTTTGAATATTTCACATGTTTAATATGTTGGTAAAATTATTAATTACACTTTTTAATGATTTACGATCAATTTAATGTTTGTGATATGGTGAATGTGATAAATGTTCAAAAAAGATAGTGTTATAAGTTTAATACAACTTATACTTATAAACCTAATAAGTCATACTATTTGTTTCATTCAAGTCAGAAAGGAACTCAATTTTAAGCAACATGTGCAAATACTAAAAACACCAATCATTATGGCAGCGGCTGGTGTAGGAACATAATATAGATCATAACAAAACTGAAAATGTTTATGTATATATTATGATGCATATATTTTTGCTAAAATCATAAAATCTAAAATTCTGCTCTTAAAGTTGGCCAACCAAAATCCGTAATTTCTCCATGAAATATATTTTGTCCCAAATACATTTATTTAAAGACAGATATTAAAAGAATTGTTTATCAGTTAAGAATAATTTTAGTTTTATTTTTATATTCAATTTTAAATTGGCTTGCATGTCTTGAAACAGGCAAATTTACGAAATAAATATTTTTGTTGACAATTACTCTTTCTAAGAGATTAGATTCTTGTAAATTTTAAAATACTTTTTATAGATCAGAATTTACTGAACAGAAATTACGAAATGAGCAAAATCACAAAACGATAAATGCGATTTTCGTTACAAACCTGTTCCAATAAAACGAGAGAAACTGTTAATTCTTAAGTTCTAATGGTCAAAGTTCATCTCAAATATGGATATTGATGAAAATCTTGCCACTTTTAATAGGAGAAAATATCATGTGGTAATTATTTTTGGAACTTCTGTCTTTTAAAGCTAACGATTCTTGATACCCTGATGGCTCCAGTCACTTCTTTGCCAGAAACTTTTGCACTGGCAGAAACCATTGCTGACCATCATTAACGTTTTCTGGTGCTATTCCCTATATGGCATCTCACTACAAAGATGCATTTTGTGCCACACTATCCCAGGATTATACGGCAACTTGGGCCTCCACGGCTGTATATATCGATATTCGAGTATGAGATATGAAAACAAACACATTATTCCTCTAAAAATGTGCGTCATCAAGAGGAATTTTTTTAAATTATTGCTAAAACTGTAGCATTTCACCACCAATTAAAACTGGCACATGTGTATGGTAAAAAAAAAAAAAACATTAAACTTTCTTCTATAACAAACGTCTTGGGATTTAAGTATGTCCAAGTTTCTGATTCAAAGCATGAAGAACTGCTATGTAGAACAGATGGTTTAACAGACCTAACAGAAATAATGACTTGTAATAGTTTATACTATAATGGTACAGAATATTCTAAGAATATCGCTGTATTAATTGGTTGAGTTGATGACTTGCCTCTTTTTGGGAAAATTAAAGAATTGTTACTACATAATAATGATGCATGTTTAATGCATTTAATGTTATTTAGTTGAAGCAGCACTGTTTGAAAAACATTTTCACTCGTATTTGGTAAATTCATGAGACGTTGTTCATTTGATAAAACAAAAAATCTGATTAATTATGTTCCTTAACATATTAGAACTACCAATATTTTAAATGATACCTCATTGTACATTACGTTAAAACATAAGCTAAGTTGTAGAAATGAGGATGAAGTAGAAATATAGTATATATTAGAAGTGTTTTTAAGGGATTTTTAAAACGACATGCTTCACCTGTAGGAGTTAAAAAAATATACTTTTTGTTTGAATATTCTTGTTTCAAAATTATGAATGTTTTATTTTTAAATGTCTGATATAATTCAGACTAAGTAAGATATTCAGAATAAGTTTTCAAAACTATTATTTGGTTTTATTTTTTCTGTGTTTAGCGAATCTTTAATTATGAATATTAGCTTTATTATGATATTAATTCGAAAGGGAATATAATATAAGTTAGTAAAAAAAGGGGGGATGATATTGGGAAAAAGGCTGTACACTAAGTTTATACAATGAAAAATATAATATTCATCATAATGTTTCCAAGATATTTGCATTATCTTATTATTAAGAGATTAAACTTTAAATAACACTCAATTTTCTACATGTATATTATTTTAACAAAACTATATATATATATTTATGCTAGAAACATAAATATAATTCTTAGTGAACCGAACTGCTTCTGGGACTACTAGCTCAGATTTCTTACACTTTTGTTTTGAAAAAAAAAAAAAAAAAAAAAAAAACAACTTTTGAACCCAATCTATTTTCGTTACTTTTAGAGATTTACTAAACACATGAATTGATTTAAATATGAGGTATACATTTAAAATAAAGATTTATGATCTCATAACAGTTGTATTTTGCTTTCTAAATGTAACAGTTTTGTTACACACAGTAAATACAAGAATTTTGATTGGAAGTTTTGTGAATAAAAAATTCATAAATTGTATGTTAAATATATGTAAGGTAAAGAAAATGAAATTTTAACCTAAAGGAGCACTTATTTAAGTCTCTTAAAATTTAAGTTGATATATATTTTCTGTTAAAAATTCATACTCGATACAACAGTATCAATAAGAATGCAATACAAACTCACTTTGTTTCATACTCATATTTGATAGAGTAATAGCTATGAAAATGAATACATTTCATACTCTTTTTGTTATTTGATTCTCATATTTGATACAGTAACATATTCAAAAATTAATACATGATATTTGCATTTTCCTATTCTACACTCATATTTGATAAACAAATACCTTCAAAAGTTAGAATGGGAAGTTTCAATTTTCAGTACGTACCTGTACTAAAAATGAGTATGTGCGAGTCTTAAATTTGAATACGTTTCGATCGGAACCATTTTGAGTATGTGAAGTATTCAAAAGTGAGTACTTTGATCTTACTTTTAAATACCGTTTCTTGATGTGCCATGGTGATAAAAGTACCATTTTCAAGTAGGTAATCCTCCGAAATCGACCATGATCATTGATATTTTTGAGCCAGCTACCAAACAGGAAAAGAAGGATAGAATAACTCTTTCAATTAAAAATCTGTTATGAATTTCCACAATCGTTAGATCCAATAAAGGGAGAAAAAGTTAGAGATATGATCCAAGATCACTACTGTCCAAGTCGACTTCTTGCTTATTTGTCTTCGAAATAATGATCACCATCTCACACATTGCTGTAGAAAAATTGTCTCAAGATTATTGCTTGTATTTTTTTCTGATGTCCAACTACTGATCTTGGGCATATTTTATTGCAACAATCAAACCCAAATTTTCTTTTTATACGCATCACCTTTATAAAATACTGTTGTTAAATACGAATTCGCTTACAAAACATACATTTCATAGTGTGGATAACAAATCCAGTTAACTCCATGCTAAGCATCTGTCCAATGGTCTAAATCTTTGCCTACAGCATCCAGAAGTTCAATGAAAATCAACATAGAGTCATAACTCTCTTCCCAGCTTGTTACTTTAAAGACAATTTTTTTGAAACTTTTTAAAATTCATCGAAATTTTTCAATGAATCTTCTTATCAGTTTTCAGTTTAAAATAATGATTATATTTTTTAAATTATCTAAAAACAATACCTGACAACGTGGATTTGGGGAGAATTTGTGACTGCCAGATTTAAGCTGTGAGTAAAACAGTGCACATAAATGACCTTAGGATGATGTTCAGCACTATGTACATGTACTTCTATAAATTCTCCGTTTATAAAATGAGTGAAATTATAACCGTGTTCTGTAAGGTGTTTTACAACCAGACTCAGACTTTTGAGTTTTCAAAATTCCTATGAAATATTTTATAGAAGATAGAAATTCTTTATAGTTGCAACATCCTTTGTTTCATCAATCAAGAATGCAAAATATTTCAATTATTTTACTTGCTTCGCAATTTGTGTTAGCATCGGAGAGCTGCAAATTGCATGTATTTCGTTTTGGATCACAAAACGTGTATATAGAGCAAATTTTTTTGCAGTCCGTAGATAATTGTTCGGTATTTATGAACCAATCGAATGACGAATCTTAAAATTTTAAAGTTATCAGAATCAATTGGAGCATGACTTCAATACATGTGTAATGCTAATTTTTATTTTACACACAATACAATGGCTTACATCATGGGTTTCAGTCACTTTCGACCCTCTTTAGTCTCTTTGATTTAAATTAAATCTGGTGACACATCCACAGATTTTTGTTTGTTGTGTTTTTGCTTAAAGTTGGTATTATACAAGGGCGATTTTTTGCTATGTTTCAACGCGTTATGCTTATTGAAATAATGAAAGGCATGTTTCTATATCTTAAAGACTGTGAAATGCATCCAACATAATGCATAGCGAAGAATATGTAACATATGCAGTATCTTGCGTCTTTTACCTTAGAGTTCGCGAGACAGAAATACTTGCTGAACCATGCGTATTGAAATTTACTGCAGATGTTTTTGCTTGAAATGCTATTTGATGAGATTTCGTTATTTCGTATGGCTACTTTGTAAATATCAAGAACTCCAAGAAACCTAAGTTTGTTGAAATATTTTGTTTTTAATAGTACGATATTGTTCTCAACTACACCTAGATTTTGAGGGAAGAACGAACTATTCTCATTGTTATTAGTACTACAAGTAAGCTACAGCAGGAACTAGATATACCCTGATCCATCTGTGGAACACGCGACTATCTTCAATAAGGAACTACTATGACCACCACCACCACTATTCTGGACTACTTCGTCCTTATTAGCTTTAAATCTTTAGCTGAAAAAAATTCGAAATTTTTTTTAAAAAAATATATATAAGTAAGAAAGCTATCTTCTCTGATGAATTGTATTAGCTAAAGATTTAATAATATATCTACTCATGCAGAAATTTATATCATTATAAAATAAAAAATTTAATGATTAAGTGCGCTGAGTAACCATTATAATTTAATAATAATCACTTATTCTAAATCTGAAAATCCATGATGAATGAAAATTAATGTTATTTTCAATAATATTCTGTAATGAAAAAGAAGAAATTTGTCAAAACCTTAATCACTAATGCTAAGTTGTCGAATATCAAACATCATGACTCATAAAAATAAAAAAAAAAAACACTTAAATTTTACAGTCTTTACTCACCTGATGATAATAATCACAAATGATACGAAGTTCCGATTCCGTTAGAATAAAAATTAAATTAAACATGATAAAATTAATTATTGTTAGATTTTTTTATTTAATTAATCAGTTACATGCAAGTGACACAATACCAGTCGAAGAAATCGATTAAATTCAGAGATATGGATGAAAGATTTATGTAATAAAAATAGAGTAAATAAACATCAATTTATAATATTATACAGAATGAGAAACGTTTGGGCGAGACAATGTTTATTAAGTAAATTCTAAATCTAACATTTTGATGAATAGAATTAGCTCACCTCAGAGGCAGTAGAGGATTCAATGAAGCGTGTGGTCCACCCTGCTGGTGAAGACTTTTCATTTCTAAATGAAACCAGTAGAAAATGATTTCCTTTGCTGAAAACTATATTTCAAAGTCTCCAGACATTTAGAATCAAATTATATTAGTGATGATTGTAAATTTAATGCTTTTGTAAGTGACGGGTGATGTTATATTAGTGGAAGCTTAACAGTGAGTTGCTTTCTATTAACACCATTCCTACTGCCAAATATGGAGGTGGCTCTGTATGGGGTGGCTCATATGGGGCTGCATGTCAGCCATTGGTTTGGGAAGTTTAGTGTTTATTGATGGGATCATGGACAAAATTCAATTCTTACACATTCTGAAAAAAGATTTAAAGAAAAGTGTTCAGAAAAGATGGGTTTAGGATCGAGGTTCATTTTTCAACACGATAATGATTATAAGCATACAGCAATATTTGTTCAATTGCAGCTATTGTACAGCTGTAGAATGTAGTTGCTCACACCACCACAATCACTGGATCTCAACGTTATCGAATATTTATGGTCACAGCTAGAAATATCTGTACAAAAGCACTGTATCACGAGTAAAAAACATTTAAAATGTGGCTGCGGTAGCCTACTGGATAAGGCATCACACTCGTAGCTGACTGTTTTCGTCGAGTCGTAGATTCGATCCTCAATGCCACTAAAGACCCGCCTTGTTGCCGGGGCTGATGCGTGTTAAATATGTCATATTCAATTCAGCATAAATCAATAAATCTTTTCTTGTAGAAAATGTGTTTGTCTCCCATACATTAACACAGAAAATAGAATTTTTTTTTGCAAAAAAATGCATTTATTCTTTAAACAATCAAAATTTTAAGACAGTTATTTAATAAATAATTATATGTGTAATATCCATAGTAATTTATATAAAAAGTGAAACATTTTTTTCTACTCGAAAATGTGTTTGAACTATGGGCCCTATTATTTAATATTAGCCGAAAACAGGATTAAAACATCTTTTAGAACATTACAAATACCATTCAGTTAAATATTATTAAATGAAGGAGTCGGGAAATTTTGAAAACTAACTACGGGAATCAAATATTATTTTTTAAATTTCTCATTTATTCAGATAAAAAGTAAGAATATAATACGAATTAAACATTCCGTCGCAGTGCTAAATGTAATTCCTAAATGTGTGTCTGAATATTTACACAAATCATTAAAATAAAAACATAATTACTTTATAATTGGGTCTCCACATTAAGAAAATAAATATATAATCTCTCACATAAATTCTTCACCCGAACGTAAATACAATTTAGTATAACAGTTGAGAAAATCATCAATAATATTTAGTCCTATAGCATATTAAATTTTGCAGTTTGGGAGCAAAATGCAGCATATAATTAAATGTAAACACACCTATTGATTTCTGAAAGATTTTCGTTTTCGAAGAAGCATATTTCACAATTTTGCTACTGATTTTCATTTTCGTGAGGACAGATTAGAAATAAATTCTCTTCTATGTACTGCATAAAGCACTCTTAATTCTCGTGTGGTTCGATGATTTGTTGAATAATTCTAAACTACCATCGGTTCTTTGATACAAGACTAGGTTTATCTATACAATTGATGAATTGCGCTTCCAGCTGTTGACACACCACTCCAATTAGGAGGCAAGATCCAGCGAACACAGTGGATAAAAACTTATCTACAACACTGCATTTATTTGACAAAGTCTCCGAATGCTCCGACATCAAAGGTTTTCAGTTGTAGATCAATCGATTTCATTTGAAGAAAGTTCCAAATATTGACTCATTTATGAAGTTTCCGCTAGTGCTCTTTGTATAGAAGGAAAGTCAAAGATGAATAAGGTCATGTATATAGTAAAATGTTATAAAAGGAGGTATTTTTCAAGTTATTTTTGAAAAGTGGAAATATATTTCAATCGATAAGGTGAAATGAATTAAGCATGCACCTAATGTGAATGGGCAAAAACACATTTTATCTCTAGATTGTAATCATAATGCCATGATCTGTCAGTATGTGTGTATGTAATTGAAGTAATTTTTTTTTTGTAAACTTGAGTTCTTAAAAAGAAGAATTCCTTTATCAAAACTTAATAATCATCTGGAGTAAAAAAAATGAACTTACTGGATATATACTAATGATGAAAACTATATGAACTTATTAACTGTCAAAATAAGTATGAGGAATTCTTCAAAAACTCCCTTTCTTAAATATATTACTTTGCTCAAAAAAGGGTACTTCACTCTTGTGGTAAATTTCTTCACTTTTATAAAAGTTTTTCAAAAGGAAAAAGAAACATTTGCTATGAAGCTTGCAAGCAATTCTGTATAAATTTTATAAGCAATTCTGTATCAAAGCAAAGTTCTGTTTCAGTAGCAAAGTTAATTATTCAAAAACTAGTACAATGCGTGAATGCAAATGTCCTTTTATGATTTTTTTATATAAAACGAATCATGAAGAATAAGTATCATAGTATAGGTAAAAGGAAACAGTATTATCCCTTATTAAAAAATAAAAGAGCATAATTTTTGAATAAATTAGTTTAGTTTAGTTTTTATTAACGTCGCACTAAAAACAACACGAGGACTATTGGCGGTGGACCTCGTTATTTTGAACCTCGATCAACTGACGAGGGCGACACCTGAGCTGGTCCATCCCTCTCCTATTTTCCACACCACGTCAACTGGAGGCCTTTGGGCTCCGAAGGATTTAACGGACATCAGCCCCGGCTACACAGCGGGTCTTTGGTGGCCAAGGATCGATCCTGCGATTGAAAACCACCTGTCAGGAATTCGAAACCATAAGCACTAGGCTACCCCACCCTAAATTTTTGAATAAAACCAAAACAAAGAAACTAATTTTTAAGCACAACAGATGGCACAAAAATAAGCACTAAATAGACTATAACGTTTTGAAATTATTTGCATTCAATGCAGATTATCGTTTATATAAAATATCTATATAATTATTGTCTATATAAAATATCTATAATTGCTCTCTATATAAAATAATTTTAAAAAGCAACTATAATAAATTATGCTACGATATATTGTTATGTTTCTAAGCATTATTTTTCTCAGAAAAATAATCTATTAGAATATATCTAAAATAAAATAAAAAGTTATTTATGTCATAATTCGAATAACCAAGTTCTCTCAATAGCATTTAAAAAAGTAGCCTGAACTCGTGTCTGTGCAAGGAATCTCAAGAGTTTACATCTAGGAAAGTATATCTACACCTGTTGCGAAAATTCCGTTGAGAGCTCAGAAGATAATATTGAGTCACCATCATTTCTTTAATGTGAGAACCCGACTTTACAAACTTATCAAAAAAGAGACATTTATAACTAATTACATAATATTGACTTTTCTGAAAGTGAGAGTGTGTTTAAACAACTGCGTTAGTTGATTAATTAGCTGTTTTTTTTAGCTTCAGTACATTTTTATTGTTTAACACAAATGTGTTTATGTGAAGTGCTTCTTAATATATATATATATTTATATAAAATTTATATATATATAAAAATTTATATAAGAACTTATATATATAAAAATTATATATAAAAATTTATATATAATTATATATATAAAATTCTCTATATATAAAATATAATTCTCTCAAAATATCTCTCTCAAATTATATATCTCTATATATACTATATAAAATTTTCTATTTCAGTGTTACAAAATGCATATTTTATCGCATTTTTAATAAATTTGAAACTTCAATTTTAAATCGCGTGATTTACATCATTTGAAAATGAAGAAAAATAAGATAATCTATTTTTCTTTTTTAATGATTGCTAATATTAAAATTCACGAACTTAAAAATATTTCAGAAACTGAAAAAAATGTTAATAAAGTCGGCCTTCTTTCAGAATATTTCAAAGACACATAATTCGATGGTTGTGTGTCTAGGAAGCTCATTACAGATACCACATCAATAAAATCTGTTATTAGTGGTTTGGTAACTCTCATTTCTGTTTATATAAGAATTTAAGAAGTAAAAAGTATATTTTGATTTATTTATGTGACGAGTAAATCAAGGTTAAAAAATCAGTTTTCTGTTGCAAATTTTTATTAAACCTGAAAGTATAAACATGGAACAAAAGCTGTTATGTTCATTTCCATAAGTAAAACAATTTTATGAAAAAAAAAATTAAAGAAATTTAAAACAACTTTAATTTTATGAAAATGCTTCAATTCTAGTTATTTAAATCATTGAAGTCTGGTGATAGGATTATCATTTGTAATTTTTGTCGTGTTAATGTTAACCGAACAATTTAGAATATTAAGCCTTAAAATGTTTTCAACTAGTTTCACAAAAGGAAGTCTCCAACATTAAGGAAAATAAATTCATTGATTAAAATATATGTTAAAATTTAATTCCATGTAACACGTTTCGAAATATCTTTTTTCGATATACTTGATAGCATTGGTAGCAGCCTGAAATATATGATAATATTTTAATCCAAATAAAAATAAATCCATAATATCAAGTCTCACAATAAATCTCATTTTTAAATGCGTGTTTTAAAGGACATTAAAAATTTTTCAATAAATTATTTAACATTTCTAATGTAAATTAACTGCAAATAAATTCTTAGTATTATTAGCAATATTATTATAACTATAGATATTGTTAAATCATTCAGTGTTTGACAGAATTTACTTAAAAATTGTGCTGTTTGATATTATAATATATAAATTATGTCTAATTCAATTAGTAGATTTTATTTAATTGCCATTTAGGAAAATAAAAATAGCTAACTTTATTATTACACTTCTCTCTTCAGTTTTGTATTTATGTATAATTTATTTCCAGATTCTCCTTAAATGTTCTTCCACACAGAATATTCAGAACACGTGGCTCTTCTATTTGTGTTCAAAAAATACTGAGGAAATTATGGGCATGAAAGAGATGTCGAATAGGATAAAATAATCTTAATTCCGGGTCATAAAAATAAGCAAATTATTTTCATTAATTGTTTTTTTTTTTGTTTTGAACATTAAATTATATTAATACAGGAGGAAACAGCTCATTCTACTTGGCATTTTTGATGAAGTGCTAATGATGTATGTGTGAGTGAAAAATTACACTTAAAAGGCCCGTCTTCAACAAAGAAAATTTAATTAATTCTGTGCCAATTTGTTCACGCTTATTAAAATTCAAAGCAATAGATGTCAAGAAATACTTATGTACATGTTTCTGTAAAGTAAATCTTAGTTTTGCACACATAAATTATTCTACATGAGCACTTAATAATCAGAAGCTTTTTTTACATCTGTAAGTCATGAGCTTACCCTTAGGTATATTTTGCATTAGATTCACGGTATTTGTAACATTGGAACAAGCATTCCATACATTGAGAATAATCATCAATTCAGAATATTGATTTAATAAATTTTTTAAGTTTCGTGATTCAAATTTCTCTCAATCTTTTTCACTAATATTGTGTTGTACCTAAAATTTATGAGAGTTTCATTAGACAAAAATTGCTCTCATTCCATAAAAAAATAACATGTTTTGATAAAGTGCAAAATATCACCACTGTGAGTGAAGAAATTTTGAGAAAAGTTTATCAGAAATTTAAAGAAATTGAAATTTCAGATATTTTTCTCCATGGCGTTGCATGTATGTTTGCTATTTTTAATTTCAATTTGTTAGAGTTTTAATAAATTGAAATTCGTAGTTTAAGATTCCACACAAGTTTACATTTTATAGCATAAACAATAGAACACTGTAATAACAAAAAATAAGAAATATTTATTATAATTAATTTACACCTAGAAATAAAATTATATTTTCAATTAAAATGATTTTCTGAAGATAATCCTAAGAAACTGGAAAAAAAATTATTTTTAAGCAAACAATTTTAAAGTGTATTCTTTGATTAAATATACTCATACGTATTTGTATTATTGTGCTATTAAATAAGAATATGCCGTACTTTTAATTACTCTTCATGAACTCATCAGCAAGAAAAAGATTATAAGAAGCTGAAGGACAAACATTAAAAATAATTAAAATGTATATCTCGTCTTCCGAAAGAGAGTTCCAGGGTTCAAAACCCTTTATTGATAACAATAAAAATTCCCATAAAGCTTTGTTTAATTGTGTACTGTTTTCGAAAACCTCCCATAATATTCTTTACATTTTTAGAGCAGTGCTCCGAAATATTCTTACGTAATATATAAACATATGTTTTCTTAGCCAAATTCAGTTACACACTTAATATTACGTTATTCTGTTTTTTTTAATTACATTATTCAGATATTACACACACAAATAACTGTGTGTTCAACTCAATCTGCTCAGACATCTACGTGATTATTCAGAAACAAAATATTCCACTTTAATTGAAACACTAAAATATTTCAGCTTTAACACTTGCATTCATATAATAAAATTTTAAACAGTTGTACAAAATCATATTAAAGTTATTAGAAGTAAAATAAACATTTTTAAAAATATGTGAGCTAACTTTTTTAAAGGAATTATTTATGTTTAAAAATAGAAGTTCTTGTAAATACTTGGAATTGAGACTAGAACGTTTCTTTGTAATTACATAACCAACCTGATTAAAAAGTTTTTTTTGTTTGATCTGGGCATTAAGAACATATTAAAGCTTCTCTTTACAAAGTTACCTATTTTAGAAAAAGGGAAATACGTTTTGACCACAATAATGGTTTCTTTTAGATGTCTACAAACATCAGCTACTGAAATTGACACATTTGTACCTTAAAAGAAAGAAATTTTTTTTTGCAAATGTAAAAGATAGTGCTCTTTTGTTTATTTTTAATTATAAAAAAGGAAGTTTTGCTACTTCCTGGTCTCTGGAAAAAACACAGTTACATCGAAATCAGTCCATAAAAACAAGCCACAATCTTCTAGTTAAGGTTTCGATTTCGGTTGTGGTCCTCTTGTTATAGTTTTCTCTCTAATCCCTTCGCAACCATATTTATACACGTAACCACTTTTAAGTTTTTTCCTTGCTTCTTCACCTTTATATTCATATAATTTAAATCGAGCATTCCAGAAGATTTCTAAGGTTAGAGTTTCATTACCTCTACACAAATAATTTGAATGGATAGGCGATTAAGTAGTTCTTTAACACATTTAGAAATATTCAGTTAAAATTTTGCTTTCTTATTTTTTCACAAACTTAAGACCTTTTGTTTAAATAGGAACTTGACTTCCTATATAATTTTTACCAGTTAATTTAGTCACTTATTCGAAAGGCTTAACAAAAAATCATTGCTAATAGTTTACTCCTCTGTGTTAACAATAGGAATATCTCTATAAATTAATGCTATTGTTCTTTTATAAAGCCTCTTGTAACTTTGGAATTTTCTCTATCAAATAATAAGAAAAGCTATACTAGGCGCTATTGTGTATCTTATATAAACTTTTTCTTCGTTACTTCTATTCTATTGAGAGTAATTAAAATATTTCGGCTTCTTGAAGTGCTCTTCTAAGAAAAACGCTGTTTTTTTACATTACCTATTGAGTCCTTGACTAGCATCCAAGATATATTATAGGAGTGAGAAAAGAGCGTGCAAAATTTTGAATTGTTAATTTATCCATGAAAGCATTTTTTTAGGTTTTTATCATTCCCTTAATTATAACTGCTAAGACTTTGTTTGAATTTCTAAATAATTATTTTATACATGAAGCGAAATTTGCACTTTAAAGGAAAATGGAAATAGAACATTGCAATAATATAATGATTTTAACTCAAAATTCTTAATGATAAAATGTTTAGATACATCCAGAAAATTTCATTAGCAGTTCAATCTAGTTGCTGAACAAATATGTTCTACAGAATATAAATATTTTAAAACGACGATTTTACATTTATTTGATTTTTGTTGGTACCATGACTTTAGAAATAACTTATTTGCTTTGTAAAACATACTCAGGATTTAAGGCATTCCTTAATTGAATAAAACCTTTATACTCAACTATTGAGAATAAATGGAGGTTCGAGAAAAATTTAAAATAAACAGAAGGATGTCTTCTGTCTAAAAATGTTTTGAGATTTGAAACGGTGGTGCGATTACTATTTATTTCACCATGCATTTAGAAAGTTTCCTGTTTTTTTCAACAACAATTAAATGGAACCACACTGAATTAGTCTTTATTCTTTTGGTCACATACATAATTTTACAGAATATTGGGACAGAAGGAGAAAAAAATTCAAAGCTAGAAGAGAAAATGCATAAAAACCTTCGAATATTAATAATTTGGATTAAATATATATAATAAATATTAATAAAACTTAGCTTCTACAGTCTATATATTTTGTGAACCGACCCGCCCTTCTCTGTCCGATTACCATGCCCCTCGTAAACTCGTCTGACTGCTGGAATTGCCTCCGTTGACAACGGACTGGCATTCTGTGCTATTTTCCAGACACGAAACACTTTCTAGCATGATTTCCCCAGCAGAAATAAGGGCACAAAAATTGAACATCCTTCCCCTATATCTTCTTCAACGTACACTGGAAAGCTGCGCATTTCATATCATGCGCATGACTCAGTGGTGTACGTGTACCCAGCAATTTGCATAATTTTCTACCTACTCCTTCTTCATGCTGCATTTAAAGTGTCGCGTAATATACATATATATGACGTACAAACGTAAATGGTTCATTTTATTTCAGATACAATTCTGAATTATCCTTTAATTTATACATCCACTTTCAAAATTAATCTGAATCAGAGTGAATTCAAATTAATGAATCCCTCAACATCCCTTCACCCAGTACCATACGATCTAAAGACATACCTCCATGTAAATTTGAAGGAAGGTAAAATTATCTCTCTTTTGTATAATTCTTGATTGCCGAAGGCGAGCTGCTCATCTTTTTAAATTGTGTATACTCGGTATATGTATTTTTTGTTTACATTTTCTTCTGTAAAACAAAATATCTATTTGTAAGGTTTCATTATAATCTGAAAGTCTTCTCTTAGCCACTCAACTGAATATTGATTTTGGTGGGGTGTTTTGGTCTACTCGATCCCTTTTCAACTTATCGTTTGCGTTAATTTCAATTACATTTTGCTTAAATATCTTCAACTTAATAATTTATCGTATCCTTTCATTTTAATATTGGAAAAACTTACTATTGCGTTTTTCGATATTTTATCGTTTACTTTAATTCATATTGATTGAGTAATTTAATAATAATTATCCAAAAAAGTGCACCTTGGGTGGCTAAATCTGTTATTTGCAGAACTTTGTCAAATATATATATATATATATATATGAAGATTATATTATATATATGAAGATCTTTTAAAACATTTCTACATGGTATATAGTTAGAAAGACATATTTTGTTCAATAGATTCCAAATATTTTTAATAACTAAAATTCTTTTATGTATTCCAATGGATATGTTTTCGATTTATGATTGTATTCAATAAGAGATTTTTATTAAATATTTCCTATTTCAAAACTTTTTATAATTAACTTAATTAAGTATTATTAATATTCATATCTTATCTGGCGACTGTGCATAGTATTCAAGATCTTCATATAAAATTTTTTTTGAACATATTACACTATAATTTTACATCACATGTCACAAAATCTTACATTTTGGATTTGATTGGTTTGACTGGTTGTGATTGGATTTGATTCTATAAGGAAAAATTTGGATATATTTTTGTTTTTAAAGTTTTAAATTTTTAACTAAAAGAATCTTATTTGAACTATTTTTGTGACTTAATTTTTTTTACTAAGGAAAAGTATATTTTAATTAGATAGATATAATTGAAGGTGCATTTAATTGGATAAATTTTAAACGAAAAGTTCTAGGTGGACCGCTACTATAATGACGCTAAAATCTGCCGTTGTATACCCGTTCTTGACAGCATCTTCTAATCGCCGCATTGCTTCGACCCAGATGACGAGCAATTCTTCGATTTGCCCAACCTGGCTCTTTCAATCCAATGATACTACTTCATTCAAACTCTGACAGTTACTCGTAATGAGCTGGAATCCTGCTGTAAGTCATTTTTTACAGTCGTTGAAAGGTATCCTAAATCGCAATGTAGCAGAAAATGTGACCCTCCGATTGAGAATCGCTTCTTATATACATCTGCTGAGTGCACAGCTCCAAAGCGCTGTAGCTCCTGCTATTAATTCGGAGGACAATAAATTTTCTGCATTTGCATTTCTTATGCAAATGTCATTGCTTAAGAAATTTCATTACAATCGGGCAATTCCTTCTTTTGGCGTCATGCGTCATTTCTTTGTTACAGCATGTTTATATATATATATATATATATATATATATATATATATATATATATATTGTGATATATTCAATATTTAAAAGAAAACGATTTAAACTTAATGAGATATTTTATCAACATTTCTTATGAAGCCATATTTTTTTAAATGTTAAAAGTTATTACAAAGAAATAAAATTATGCTATTGGCAACACCACCTCATGTTTTTGTTTTTAGAAAATTTACTGGCAATGAACAAAAAAATAGAGTTTAACCAGTAAAATTTAGACAGATAAAATCTTTATATTCCATGGCTTTTGAAACCTTGAAAATTACACATTGCCAAGCTTTGATCTTTTTCAAGAGTTATTTGATTTGCTCTAATAATTTTTGTTTAAATATTTCTGAAACCTTTAAGCAAAATATTGTAATATGTTATGTTAAAACCTTTAACATAATAACATATTACATAATCAGCAGAGGAATATTGGTCACCAACATTACAAAAATTGCTAATAATAATATAATTGTAATATAATTTGTATTCCTAGTTTATTCTGTTCTAAATTTATGGAATTTTCCTTCTGATAAATTATTCAATGTTAACATAGTTTTTCACGTATCCTAATGCCATAATCGAATAGCTTAAATATTAAATATTAAATTAATAGCTTAGGATTTTGTGATACTTTGCTTCGAAAAATACCACTTCGGGGAAGATAAAGAAATTTTAATAATATTAAGTTGAACATGGCATACAAAAACACTGTACCAATAGCAGCCCTATAAATCAACGATGTAATGAATTACATGCCATCTACATACCATGGTTAATTTAGCGCCTTCCACATATGGAGATAAATATGTTGTGCATTATCTAATAATAAGTTGAATGTAATATTCATTAATAGGGAATAGAAACTAATTTTTAAATTTTATATTATAAAATTCAGTATTTTTTTTTCATTTGAAAGGAACACAAGTTTCCTCACATATTTATGCTGTGTTAAATAAGTAGAAATGCCATTTCATTCGTTTTGAATGTAGTCTATTATAACCATCAAAAAAACAAATATTTTTAAACAATGTTTGTTATCCTAACTGTAATCGTCAATTACATGCTTTTTGAAAACCAAAAAAAAAAAAAAAAAAAAAGCTACCATATTATTATTTAACAATATATTTAACTTGATTAAAACTCGGCTTCTTACCGCGGAGTGTCTCGCTGTGCCCAGATAATTTTAGATATTAAGCCTAACTCGTGAAAAAAATTCCTTTAAATCGGCTATTCATTAGAATATTTTGGTTTTAACTTATATTATTTAAAATGCGTTAAACTTAATATATACGAAAGAATAAAGATTTAATCGAAACTAAAATTGATTCTTATTTCGCTGTATGGTATTTTACTAAAAAAAATTCTTCAATGCATAGTCAAACGTTACATGTCTTACACACATATATTGTCAACATTTGATGCTTCACGCAAGATTTTGAGCAAAGGGACCATCTTCTTCTCCCTTCTTTTCATTTAATGGCTGTGTACAGATTTGGATTATTTTCGCTAACATTACTGTCAGATTCATTAATTAATTCACAAACCTCAGTATCAGATATATACTTCATTTTTGTCATGACTGTCGTTACAAATAAAAACCGATTCAATGAAACGAATAGCTGGAACATTTACTTCTAAAGACCTTAAGATTCACTGGACTAAAAAAAAATAACTATTATCTTAAAAAATTGTAATGCCATTTAGTCCATCATATTCTTGATGTTACACCATTTTAAAACAATTATCCAAAGTCATTTCTGAAACTGAAGAACAAGCATACGCAGATCACTTAAGATATATCCATGCATCAAAAATGTTCCGTTCTGCTTGCCATGCCACCAAACAAGACACGCCACCGAGCGGAGGAAATGCGACGATGAGGAAGTGAAGAGAAAAAAAAGAAGAATGGCGGCTACGACAGGTAGCAGGACTGAAAAATGGCATGAAACGAAAGTCAAATGTTTAGTGTTAGTAAGTTTTGAATATTATGTTAATTGTGTGTGTTAAGTGGCTGTTAACAATAAATAAAAATTTGAGCCACTAAAGTTGGACTGTTTGATTGTATATCTGGTATTTTTGAAATCTTCAGAGTTGAAACTAAGAACCTACAACGAAATATTACTGGCGCAGTCGGTAGGATGAAGATTTCGTCAAATCCAGGTAAGAGGGAGTCCACACTCACAAATTAAAATTATTACTGGTTGTATTATAATGTAAAGAGAGTGCATTATTAATATACTGCTGTTTGTAGAAAATGCAACACCATGAAAGAATCATCAGAATCAAATGAAATTTAATGCAGAAACGACTTGTACTGATACAAATAAATGATGAAATTTTCAAAACAAAAGAAACAAATTAAGCGTCCGAAATCAGTATTTGGTGCAGCCACCATGCGCTGCAATAAGTGCTGCTATACGACGTGGCATGGAGTCAAACAGATGTTGAATATCTGCTTGAGGAAAAGAATTCCATATCGCTTGTATGCGCAACCAAAGTTCGTCTTTGGAAACTGCAGGACGCGGATCACGAGCGAGACGCCGACCAACCATATCCCACACGTGCTCAATAGGCGACATATCCGGTGAATAAGCAGGCCAAGAAAGAAGTTGCATGCGTTGTGCTGAACAGAAGTCTCGAACAGTCCGCGCAACATGTGGGCGTGCATTATCCTGCTGAAAGATAGCTCCAGGGATGCCTTGAAGGAAAGGAACGACTTCGGGCTGTAGCACTTCACGGACGTACCTGTTGCTATTGAGATTACCCTCAATTCGTATCAAATTGGATCGTCCATGATACGAAATCGCACCCCAGACCATAACTCCGGGTGTTCGACCACTATGTCGTTCAATAATACACTCAGGAAGGCAGCGTTGACCGGCATAACGTCTAACACGAACACGGCCATCATGGGTCCACAAATTGAAGCGTGATTCATCTGAAAAGACAACTTGGTGCCAATCAGCTCGCCTGTCTCTGTGCTCAAGAGCCCACTACCGACGCAGCCGTCGATGATTCGCCGTGAGGGGAATCCTGTATAAAGGCACCCTTGCACGCAATCCACGGCGCAGCAGACGACGACGAATTGACGAAGCCGACAATTGTACACCTGTAGCAGTAGACCAACGTGCTGCCAGCTGCCTGGAGGAAGCTGTGCGATCATTCACCGCCATGCGGAGCAGGTGTCGATCATCGCGCTCTGACGTCACCTTCTGTCGTCCAGTGCCTGTTTTTCGAGTTGTTCGGTGCTCGTCGGTCCACTGCTTCCAAACTCGCATCACTGTGGAACTGTTCCGCTGCATACGAGCTGCTATTGCGCGATAGGAAAATCCTCCTTCTCGAAGACCGATTATCCTCCCTCGTTCAAACTCCGTAAGTTGCTTGAATTTCTTATTCTTCCGTCGTGGAGGCATACTCAGGTCTCACTAAACGTTTGCCACTAACAAATAATCATAGACTTTTTTCAACGTCCCGCTACAGCACTTTATTTATACGCTTTCAGCATCAATTCAGAGGGCGCTGCGCGCGCCGCGCACGCGCGATGGCTCTGAAACTTTATTAATTTGCATAATATCCTATAATTGACATTTGCTGCGAATTTCATTTGATTCTGATGATTCCTTCATGGTGTTGCATTTTCTACAAACAGCAGTTTAGCTGTAGATTTTTTTTTTGAATAGATGATATGTTATTGTAATAAAAATAAAATAAGTTACAGTCTAACTTATTCATGCGGATTCATCCGAATTCTTAATGTGAGAAATATTTAGATTTTTCTGCAATAGAAAACATTTTTTCTTTAATGATCTAAATTGAGAACGTCCTATCATCTGTTATACAGTTATATCATCGTCCTATCATCTGAACAGTTATATCATCTGTTCCAAGAGATTAAAAAGATATTTTTATTTGTGTTTCATCAGAAACCTTGTGAAATATTAAAATACTTTGATCAAATGAACATCAGTTCAGATATTTTTATTTATGTTTCATCCGAAACTATTGTGAAATATTAAGATACCTTGATTCAAATGAACATCAGATCATTTTTTTTTGTTTGTTTTGGTTTCATCAGAAACATTTTGAAATATTGGCATATATATATTTATTCTATTTTTATTGAACATCAGTTCATGTATTGTTTGTGTTTAATCCGAAACTTTATGAAATATTAGAATATAACTATATTTTTAATTGAACATTAGTTCATATAATTGTTGCGAAACTATAAAATTTTGTTGAGTTTAGGTATCAATAACTAGAAAAGAAAGCAACAGTGTTTATAATTCATACGTCGAATTGATGGATTATTTATGGTATTAAAGTATTTTACTGAATTAAATTAAAAGTCATTATGTATTTTCCGAATTGAGCAGAGTATTAAATTTAAAGTGTTTAAATTTTTTGGTGTGAAATATACATCATATGTTGAAAAAGATTTGTTTTTTCTTCCTCAGTTACATAATATTTAGTGGTTTGAAAGAAGAAAAAAAAAGATATATCCATTTCTCTTCTGTGCTTTCATTACATTTAACTATGACTCAATATCATTCAACCACTGCTAAGTACGCGAAAGTAAATAAAATAGGAGTATAGAGACAGTTCAAGGTTGTGTGCTGAATGTTCGATTTTATGCGAGTATTTTATGTATGGAATAAAGTATAACTGTTTTTTTTTTCCTTTTTTGAATATTATTAAGGATTATTGTATCTGCTAAGTCGAACTTTTATTTTGAGTATACTTGATGAGTCAGATATTCAAATGTGTTTTAAATCATAGTGACGATTTTTTTTATTATTATTTTCTGTTCAAAGATTGATGGTATTTTTTTATTTTGATGTATATTGTGAAAGTGATATGAATGAAGATATTTTTTTTTATTGTTGTGATTTTTTTTTTATAAAAATCTTTAGGAGTACAAATTCTAAGAAATTAAGGTATTATTTTATGTGGCACAATACTTTATTATTATTGTAGTAATAATATATTTGGTTGAATTTTTCATTTTGTTCTATGTCATATGTAAAATTAGCATCCAAGGTATAAATTTGTAAATTTTATGTTAAAGAAGTGCAAAACAATTTTCTTTTTTGAGATATAAAACCAACCTTGATTAATTAAGCATATTTTTACTTTTTGAATTAGAGTGTTATTTGATTGATTTAGGATAATTATAATAAGGTGCGAGATGGCATTTTCAGGAAAGGGATTAAAAGCAGACTTGCAGATTATGGCTACGGAAATGGGGGTTGAAGATGTTCTCAGTTTAAAAGTGTTTGAGTTAAGAGAGGCTATCTTGAATAATAAAAACTTCGACGAGGAGTTTTGTAGAGAACAATTAAACACTATTATAGAGGAACGCAAGAGAAGGGAAGAGATAGCTCAGAGAAAAAGAACGGAAGAGATGGATGAGAGAAAAAGAAAAGAAGAGATGGAAATGGAGGAAAGGAAGCGGAAGGACGAAATGGATTTCCAACTCCAGAAGAAACGAATCGAGTTGAAATGAGGATGAAATGAAAACGAAGCGAAAGAACCAGGACCATTCAAGATTGATTTACATAAACTGATTCCGAAGTTTGACTTGAAATCTGACGATATTAGTTTATTCCTGGTATCATTTGAACGTCAAGCAAAAATTTTGAATTTGACAAAAGTGTATTGGGCGACACATCTGATAAGTATTCTACCTTCGGATATTGTAGGTCTTATTGCTCGTGAACCAGAAAGGGATGCCGCTAATTACGAATTTGTAAAAGGGCTATTATTTCAACGATTAAATTTGAGTCCCGAGAAATTCCGCCAGCTGTTCGTGAAACACCAAAAGAATCCCGATGGTACGTGGAGAGATTATTATTTTGAGATAAGAAATTTTTGTGAAGAATGGCTTAAGGGCCTAGATATTCAAACCTTCGACGACCTTAAAGATCTCCTCATAGCAGACCAAATGAAGAAGAAGGTGCCAACCGAGATTCGCGAACACTTTATCGATGAATGGGCAAAAATAAAAACTCCAAAAGTGCTGGTCGAAAAACTTGATGGATATGAGGATGTTCATGGAAAAACCAAACGGCCAGCAGTGCCATTTGTTAATAAAGAGAAATCTTATTGTAAGACCCTTCCTTTGAATACCCGGAGCTCTCTGCATCAGTTAGAAGGGAGATACGTAAGAAATAAAAAGGGGATGGCCAATTGCAAATACAATAACCATTTCAATGACAACAGTTATCAAGCGCATTATAATCAAACCCGGATTACACCTACATGTTACACTTGTGGCAAAGAAGGTCATTTCTCAAGAGCATGCCGAGATAAACACTTAAATAAGCAAAACTCGCAAAATAACAAGTTTTGCTTTCCAGTCAAAGCTTAAAGTAATACAGTGCAAGCTGAATATACCACTAAGAATATCGTAACAGCGAAAACAGATGTTCCAGAATCAACGTGTAAATTTCTGGCAGAGAATATTGATAAATTGAAGGTCATAAAAGTGAAGTGTTTAGATGTCGTCTTGGATGGAACGGTAGACTCCGGAGCACAAATCTCTGTGGTGCGAGCTGATTTAGTCGCTCCCCTAAGAACATTTAATATAAAGATCAATGATGGATGGCATGATGCAATACCAATTACATGTGCCGTTTCAAAGAAACTAGTGAACGACATGTTAGTTTGTCAAACCGCGTATGAAGCCCTTTTGAAAAACATACAGTTATGCAGTGTGAATGCAAGGCAAGTCATTGTTCATGAAGTCCAACTGGATGAGGTGAAGAATTCAACCGTCTGTGAAGTCCAAACATTTGAGGAGGATTCATGCTCTGACATAAGAGTATCGACAGACGCAGTCAATATTGAAAACGAAGTGAGATCCAATCTTAACAGTGAGACCCGAAGGACATTTATAAAACTTCAGAAAGAAGATGAAACATTAATAAGCGTCTGGGAACAAGCAAATAACAAAGAAAAGGCATATGTAATACAAGATGATCTGCTGGTGCATAATGACGTTTTTTGTGGGGAGTCAATCAAAAAAGTTGTCTTACTTGCGTGTAAAAGAAAGGAAATTTTACAAATAGCTCATGAAATTCCGTTAGCTGGACATTTAGGAGAACAAAAAACAAAACAACGCATTAAATATTCCTTTTTCTGGCCTTCGTTAAAGAGGGATGTGAAGACATATTGCGAAGCGTGCAAACCTTTTCAGTTACGAAGAACTGTGACATACAGAGATAGGATTCCGATCCAGCCCATTGTAAGACCTAATAATCCATTCGAAGTCTGGAGCGTGGATTGCATCGGACCGTTAGAACCCCGATCAAGAAGAGGGCACTTATATATTGTATGTGCCATTGATCTGTGCTCAAGATGGGCGGAAGTCATACCAACAAAGAACATTACTGCAAAAACTACTTGCGAAGTGCTGATGAAACCTTTCAGTCAAACTGGGTTCCCAGAGAGAATATGCACAGACCAAGGTACCAATTTTACAGCACAATTGACTCAGGTCTTTTAAGACATGCTGGGAGTATCTCCTAGGTTTTCTCCTCCAGGTCATCCTGAGAGTATGGGAGCAGTTGAACGTTGGAATAGAACTTTAAAAGACATGTTAAGCAAAAATATTCAAGAGCATGGAAATGATTGGGATGTCCATCTCCCATATTTGCTTTTTGCTTATAGAGAAATACCTCATGCACTTACTGGTGTATCACCATACCATTTAGTTTATGGAAGACTACCATCTGGACCGATGACCATTTTAAAGGAATTTTGGACAAGAGAAAGAGAAATCCCTACTAGTGCTGCTCGTTCTGTTGAAGAATACTTGAAACAACTGCAAAAGAAGTTGCAAGATGCACATGAAATCGCATCGGAAAACAGTGCTAAAATTCAGGAACGTATGACTTCACACTATAATTTGAGGTCACGAGAAAAAAGTTTTTCTGTTGGAGATGAAGTACTAATCCTTATGCCTTCATCTACGCATAAATTACTTAACACTTGGATAGGACCAGCCAAGGTAGTACAGCTCACTAGACCCCACTCTTGTTTAATTCCAAAGGAAGACGGTAATACTAGAGAATTACATGTAAATAAGCTAAGGCCTTATATCTCAAGAGTTGATTATGTTGGAATAATATTTGATCAAGATACCGATTTTGGTGAATTGCATTATGCTCCAACAGATAGGGAAACTCAACCTAATATTGATATCGAGTTGAATCAAATGCCTGATGTTTTAAATGCCCAACAGATATACCAGATAAGAAATTTGTTACGACGATATGAAGACATATTTCGGAATCGTCCTGGAAAAGCCAAAGTGAAAGGTCATTCTGTTAAAGTTACGACAGATAGTTCACCTAAAAAATTACAACCATATAGAGTTCCTATTGCTCTTCAATAACAAGTTGAACGTCAAATCAATGAGCTGCTGGATATGGACTTGATTGAACATAGTGATAGTGACTGGGTGCACCCGGTGGTGTGCGTGGCGAAAAAAGATGGAAGTATTAGATTGTTCATAGACTTTAGACTTTTCAATAGTTTTACTATTCCTGATGCATATCCAATGAAACACGCAACTGATTTAATATACGAGATAGGCAAAGCTCATTATATATCGGTCTTAGACCTCACGAAGGGATACTGGCCAATCCCTATGGAAGAAAACTCAAAACATTTTGCTGCATTCGCTACTCATTCCGGACATTATCAGTGGAAAATCCTACCTTTTGGAATGAAGAATGCGGGAAGTACATTTCAAAAATCTGTGGATCAAGTGTTGAGTCCTCATCAAAAGTACTGTAGATCCTACATAGACATGTGGCACTATTTTTAGTAACATGGTCAGATCACATGCAACATTTGAGAAATGTTTTTAAGACTTTGAGAGAAGTTGGACTAACTGTCAATTTAGAGAAGTGTGATTTCGGAAAGAGCCAAGTTAATTTTCTTGATCATGTGGTGGGTTCTGGAAAACATGCTCCGGATCCTCAAAAGATGGAAACTATGTCAAAGTTATTGAGACCAATGACCAAAAAAGAGTTACGAGGACTGCTTGGATTATCAAGCTATTATAGTGATTATATTAAGAACTTTTCTTCTATTGTTTTACCCTTGACAAATTTAACTAAGAAAAATATTCCAAATAAAATTCCTTAGGATGACACAGCTGAAGAATCTTTCCAATGTTTGAAGAAAAGCTTAATCGAAATGCCTACTCTATACCCCTGTGTTGAATCGCCTATTTCAGCTGTACACAGATGCTTCTGCTACTATAGTCGGCGCATGCCTTGCACAGAACGATGAAAAGGGAATGGAACACCCAATTTCATTCTACAGTAAGAAATTAACCAAATGCCAAATGAACTGGTCAACAATAGAACGAGAGGCCTATGCCGTGCTAAGTGCATTGAAAAAGTTTGACTGTTGGATCTTCGGATCTCAAATACAGGTTGTGTCTGATCACAACCCACTCACATTTTTGACCAAAGGATTACCACATGGTACAAAATTAGCTCGTTGGGCCCTAGCCTTGCAACGTTATGATTTACGGATTGTATACCGTAAAGGGAAAAACCATGGCAATGCTGACGCCCTCTCTCGCTTGCCTTTTGATGATTAACCTGAGTTCTTTGTAGTACTTATTTCAGTATTAAAGCATATTCCTATTTATGTATATATTTAGAAAATTAGTGTGAAAATAATAGTCTTATTATATATATTCGTGATATATAACCTTATGTTATTGCCTTATTTTCATTATATTTGTGCATTAATGATATCGTATTTAAGTCATGCCTCATGTGTTTTTAAATTAGATAGTGCGCTCTCCTCAACTAAGGTTTAGATATTTTGTTTCAGAATTAGGACTCTTTCGTGAGTGTGTGACTAACCTCTTTCTTTTAGCACCTGGTCACTAAATATGACGCATGTGCTTCCGTTGGTGGGGCGTGTAAGATTCACTGGACTAAAAAAAATAACTATTATCTTAAAAAATTGTAATGCCATTTAATCCATCTTATCCTTGATGTTACATAAATTTAAAACAATTATCCAAAGTTATTTCTGAAATTGAAGAAGGCGCGTAGGCAGATCACTAAAGATATATCCATGCATCAAGAATGTTTCGTTCTGCTTGCCATGCCACCAAACAAGCCACGCCACCGAGCGGAGGAAATACGACGATGAGGAAGTGAAGAGAAAAAAAAAGAATGGCGGCTACGACCGGTAGAAGGACTGAAAAATGGCATGAAACGAAAGTCAAATGTTTAGTGTTAGTAAGTTTTGAATATTATGTTAATTGTGTGTATTGTGTGGCTGTTAACAATAAATAAAAACTTGAGCCACTAAAGTTGGTCTATTTGATTGTATATCTGGTATTTTTGAAATCTTCAGAGTTGAAACTAAAAACCTACAACGAAATATTTCTGACTCTAACCTCCATAAACATCCATAAATTCTCATTCGAACTCCTAAGAAGAAAGCAAGAAAGAAAAACGCAAACCAAATAAAGCGCACCCTTTAAATCATGTCATTACATTGAAAGAGCCGAGCCGCAGCACGTTTATTTGCCATTAATATCCCCCTTCTCCTGATAGCCAGAAGTGAAATTTAACCCCATATCACACTCCAAAGTCAACAGTCCAAATAACTTATCTATATAGATTTTGCGTATTGTAATGCCATATAGTAACATTAAAAAAGTCAAATAAAAAGTTCTCACCAAGCATATCTCTATTGATACGTTGCACCATTGAAGACACTCACGGAGCATATCTAATGTGATACGCTGGGCACAGGAGAGGAAACGTGAGCGTATCTCATATAATACGCTGGGAGTGAACGGGTTAATAGATGAGTCTTGAAGAATAAATTATGAATTTGAACAGTATCACAGAACTAACGACTAAGAGAGAATTGAATTTGACGTGATAATTGGAAAAATCCTTTTAAAATAAGGCGATTATCTGATAATTCTACCCATAATATATGAAACATGAAAGGGTCAGAAGAGAGAGGTATTTTGTATGTTTCATCAGGTATTCGTTCTTTGTTCTTTGCTATTCTCTGTAGGTCACATACATTTATATCTTAAATATTCGATAGAAAAAAATCACAGTGAAGAGACGCAAAACACTGTCAGAAATTTTGAATGTTTACAACTAAAATTCTTTTTTGTATAAAAGAATGTCTAATGAAAAGCTCGTTAATTTAAAAAGAATCTATAAGAGTTAGATAACGATTCATAAGATTATTTGTTTTTTGCCTTTCGGCTTTGAATACGAGGTGTGGCTATTAAATAACAAGATCGATTCTGCTACATAAGAAGTACGCATGCGCCAAATACCTGTGACCACCAGGCCTTTGTTAGCATTATAGATACTTTTTGTTTCACCTGGAAAATTATAAGTATAGCAATTGAGCAACAAATTACTGTTAATTTTTTCAAGAAACTTGAAGAATCTGTGACTGAAACTTATAATTTACTGAATAAAATATGTATGATATCAAAATAAAATGAGCATGAGTCTTGTTATTCAATACTCACACCTAGTATACAGATTTTAATTTTATGGGAGTCTTAGAGTTTTCAATAGACATTGCCTTTTAGCACCTCCAGAAAGAGAGAAGAAATGGATAGCGAAAATTCTAGGAGATATAACGAATCAAAAAAATCTTTCTTCAGACGGAGAAAAAAAATTCGTAAAATCCTAACAGATTCAAAGAATTCGAAAAAAATTTTTTTTTCCTCCCACAAATTTGGTCCATTTAAACCTCAATCACTTTTCCAAAAGATCCAGATGCAAAGAAAAAAAATTCAAACTTTCATTACTCATACAAAATAATGCTTGTGAAAAATTTGTAAGGACATGATTATGTTATTATATATTTTTTTACAAGTTATATGTTTTCACTTTCGTATGTTATTAGCAAACCATCAAAATAAAACTTCAATCAACTTAAAACACTAAGTATTACTGAACATGAAAATTCTACAACATATTGAATCGGCTCTATCTAATAATAATTGGTTTCACGGACATATAATTGATATTTATTTGGAAAGTGAAATTAACAGTAAATTTAATTTCTGGTGATATGTATTACAATAATTAAGATTATAATTAATTTAGCGCATTACATTTAAAATAGAATGATAATGCTATCTGCAATGCCATTATCTTAAACAGAACACGGCTTTCTCACTTGTTAGGGCAGAGTCGGCCTTAGGCAGGGACCAGCGGTGTAAATGCTCAAGACCCAGCAGTTTTTGGTGGGTACTACTTTTACAACTACAGTGAAGTTTACAGAAAATTTATAAGAATCACAAATACAAAACAAAAATAAGACGCGTAATTTTTCATAGATTTTAATAACAAATGATTGGGTAATCGTACTTATAATTTATTGCTACGAGTTTGCAATACCTAAGGTAACCAACCGTACTCCTAAGGGAGTTTTGTACTTCTTTTTTGCAAACCGTATTCCTTTTAAAACCTGTTCTATCAAAATATTCCTTTGCATCTTTATATATCCCTAAAAAAGTTATGAACTAAAATGGCAATTTTATGCAAACTTTTAAAAGTTCCTATTAACATATTCCCGACTAAACGCATTTTTTATCATAAAAAATGTTCGGACTCGCCTATTTAGTAGGAAATTGTTATAAATTCCAACCATTTCTGTTTATCTAACAGGATTGCATCATTTCTGAGAGGTGAGCAATATAGGTTTGTCAAATGGAAGTAAAAAGCCTGTTACGTATATTTAAAAAGGAGTTTCTACTTAATAAGACAATTAAAATGGCATTTCTTTGGTTAAATGTATAATCTACAAAGGTTCATTTTAAATTACGAGTGTTGGACAAAGTTTCATAACAAAGCATATGGATACTAATAAAAAAAACAATCTAAAAACGGCTTCAATGTCCAAGTTAAAAAAATTATTTACTACTTATAATTTAATATGAAATGAAAAAAAAAAAATTAGAAATTAGTGCACTTTCAATTGAATATCAAATATCAGATTACGTGTTTTATCACAATATCTTATTTGTGTGTTAAATTTTTAAGCCTAATATTTTGGTAATTTTTTTAATTGATACGTCATTTCATTAGTTGATAACTTTATATTTGTGCTACTGTACATAAAATATGCATCTTGCATGTCTTTTGATGTTTTTTTTAACTATGTGAAAATTTTATTTTATTTTCACGAAAATTTAGGCATCACCTTGTTAAATATGTTTCATATTTGCTTTTCAATTCATAGAGATAATAAAACCGTTTTAAAAGTATACAACATAGTTGTAAGTAGAATTTCTTTTTATATTTAAATATTAATTTTATCAATATAAATCACCGTAAACAGAACAAAGGATGTCAGAGTCAAATCTCGTTTTCTTTTAGTGAATCCACTAATACATTTTACCCTTACAAAAACATCAAGTATTAATTTCAAGAAGTCACTGAAAAGTGTAGTCGAAAATTATAAGCATCTGTATCCACATCTGTCGGTATCCAAAATCATGTCATTTACAGATATATCTTCCATTTGGTAAACAATTCGGCCTTCTTAGAACTGGAAGTGTCTTTTTGAGGTTCTGTTTTGGCGGAACCTCTAAATAAAGAAAAGAAAGCTTTCTTCTAAATATTTTATTGTTATTTTCTGTAGTAGCGATCCCCTTCGTACTTCTCCCTCCCTTCATGTTGGAGCCATTGCTATTGTATTGTGAAATATATATTCCATATAACAATCGCAATTTCTGTTCCTCTTACTGTTTCCTAACAGAATCTCTCGCTAATTTAGTTAGAGAAACCCCTCTTTTGAAATCTTATCTAAATAGCTAGAGTTATAATTTCTTCGTCACTTAGTATCATGAAATGTTGCTCGTTTGGCTTTCTTTAAAAATAAATTGTGACTTTGAAAATGAATGTTTGATCTAAGAAGAAAGTTTGGATGAAGAATGTTCTTCCTCAGAAAGTGAGTCAGAAGATGACAGCCTAGGAAATTCCAGAGACTGATATCAAATAGACATTACTTTTTCTCAACCTAGTAATCCGAAATTTCCATTTACGGGAAATCCAGGCATAAAAGTGTGTCTTGGGGATTTTTGAGATCCTATAGAGTATTTCAACATGATCTTTGACGATGAAATGTTCTTATTTATGGTCGGGGAGACAAATAGATATGCTGAATTATTCTTGGAAGACGCCGAGTTAACACTCACTTCTAGAGCTCTGAGATGGAAGAACACGGACATAGAAGAGAAGATTTTTTTTCTCTATTATCATTTCAAGGCGTTGTTCAAAAATCAGTGGAAAAATGGTTTTGGTAAAAAAAAAAACTCTATCAGCAATTTTTGGTATAATTATGAGTGAGATGTGCTATGGACTTTTGTTGAAATTCCTCCACTTTGAAAATAATGACTCCTCCATTCCAATAAAGAGTTACATCCTAATCCAAAGTGAAGGAAAATTAGTCATTGATAGCCTATAAAGACCAATTAGGATGGAAGCAATACATACCGCGAAAACGAGAAAAATAAAAATTGAAAAAAAAATTATTTCAATTATGCGAGTCTGAAAATGTTGACATTTAGAACTCTTTCATATATATGGGGAAAAGGCTCAGTCTTCCCCGAAGACTGTAATGATTACGGTTTATCAACAGAAAGTGTCATGACTTTTCTTCATGAATTAAAGGGGAAAAGCTATTGTTTGTCAACGAACGGTTTCTATACATCACATGAATTAGCGTAATTATTGATTAACAGTGAAACTGTTATATGTTGAGCTTTACAATCAAACTGAAAAGGTTTACCTATTTTATGAAAAAATTCTACGGTGAAGAAAGTGGAAATCACGGTCTTTCAAAACTGTAAAATTTGTATGATAAAATGGAAAGATAAGAAATCCCTTTTTATGTTAAGCACTTTTCATAAACATGATATGATGGAAGTGAAAGCTAAGAAAGGGGATTCCATTCACATAAAACTGAAAGACATGGTGTTTTATACAACCATCTAGGTGATGTGGATAGATCAGACCAGTGTCTATCTTAATATCCTCTCACCCAAAATCAACAAAGGAAGACTACAAGAAGAATTTTCGACATTTGATAAACTAAGTTGTTTGGAACTCCTCCATTATTTTCAAAGTGAAATGGCAGGATTTTAAAACTTATCAGTTTCCCAATGAAACTGATTGAACGATTAATCGAAGGAAGCACAGATTCCGGTTCTTGCAATTGAGTTACCTCTACAAGCTTTGAAAATGCAATCCGCTTAATAGGAAGATATTTTCCTTCATATGTATAAAGTGACCTTTTAAGGAAAAAAAAAAGAGTACGAAAATATATGTCGTAGCAGCCTTAAAAATGTAAACTTAAAAGGTATTCGAAGAGAAACACGTTTTGAATGTAAAAACTGCAATGTTGGACTCTGTGCAGCACCATGTTTCGAAAAATATCACAGTGTGACAATATTACAAACGGTATGTAGACACATGGATGAATATAAATATTTTTCTGCATAAAATTAGTTGATTAGCGGATTTAAAATGTGTTTGAACAAATACATTTGTTTATCTTTTTGCTGCATGTATCTATTTGTATACTTCCAGCTTCAGGAATGTTTTATTGCTTAGACAAATATTTGTTATTGGAATGTTTTGTTGCTTTGACAAACTTTTGACATTAAAAATTACTGTTTTGTGAAAATTTTCAAAAGTTTTTCTTTATTACTTTTTATTGAAGCCTATACATTTAAGATTTAAAAAAATGGTTTGTGCAATTGCTTCTAGGGCAGTTAGTTAATGAATTATTCTAAGTAGATATTTTTTTTAAGAAATTTTAAAATATTTATTTGCATTTTCTAAAAATTAGCGATTTTATTTATTTTTAAATCATTACGAAAAATCTTATTTCTTAAAAAAGTACATCACGTATTAAAATGAAATTTTGCCGCAATGTTTAGTAAACTTCTAGGTATGTTGTGAATTTCAAACAAGTCTTTTAAGTATATAACTATTTATTTAGCAGCTATTTTTTGTTTTACAAAATTATATATTTCCTTGTAAAATTTTGTTGTGTTTATTAGTTTTTGTACAACTCAGAAGTTTTAGAGTTAACAGTATTTTTCCTACTTCGCAACACAGATATGTGTATATTAAACTTGTTGTTGAAACAAAAAGTGAAAAATGTATATTAGAATATGTTGCATGAAATTAACCGTAAATGTCAAAATCTTAATGAATTTTAAGCAAATGTGATCAAAATTTGAAAAATTAAAAAAAAAAATTAAATGACTTTTGAATTTACAATTTTATGTACAAAATTGTGACTAAAAGCATTAAGTGTTTCACAAAAATTTCTTTTTTTAAAAAAAAAAAAAAAAAAAAAAAAAAAGTTGCTCCGAAGTAGACATTAAAGTACCTTAAAGACATTTTACTTTGTTTAAGCATTTAATAGAAAATATTAATATTTTTTTTAGTTATGTCTCTGATATTTTTAATATTTCTAACAATTACAATTATTGCTTACATACGATTCTTTGCATTCTTTTGTAAATTGAACGAACACTTTGATTACAATAATGTTTATTTGAGGATACTTTAACTCAGATTTATTTTTTGCATAAAATACAAGTTTTGAATAAATTGGTTATTTCAAAATATGCCTATAGATTTGTGTATTATATTGAAATTTCAAACATCCTAAAATTATGCCTGTTTTTTTTTTCACTCTAGGTTTTCAGAATTTTAGAACAGTTCATGCCATTTTACTTGTATATTTTATAGGGTAAAAGACATTTATATAATTTAATTTTGGATCTAATAAACACATATAACTGTTTTTAGGTACAATTTGCAAAATTAACTGAGAGTAGTAGAGGAATATTATTTGTACATATGGTGAATATTTTGGCTGAACTAAGACATATATTTTTGTTACTTTGCGATTTAAGAAGCAAATTTTAATAAATTTTTCATTAAGGCTGATATTGAATATAAAAAGATCCTCGGTTTTTCAAAAGTGAAGTGGTTTTCTTTCAAACCAATACACACACATAGCACAATCAGAATGCATTTTGAAATTATATGATCCGCTTCGGTCACGTTATTTAAATTTGGAAAAATACCTTACACTTTGGAAAAAACATCATCCTTTTCATAGATCAAAACATACACTCTGTCCAAACAGGTATCATTTTTCTACAAAACTACCCAAAAAATTAAATATAACCTTCCAACTACAATTTTTCATTATTGCAATTTAGAATGAGAAAAGATGATTAATTCGTTTATACTTAAGAATGAACTGACAATTTTGTAGGGTTATAATCCTGGGATTAAGGATAAAAAAAATTGTTACGAACAAACAATCTGTTACGAATATTTCTAAAATTAAAAATTGCTTACCAAATTTGTTACGAATTCTTTGAGGAAATGTCTGTATACTTCACAGACTTAAAGCATTTTAAGTAAACTGTTTTGAAAGACAAAATTAAAAGGGAAAAAGTTTCTCTCTCTGCCAAATTTGTAATAACTGATATATAAGATGAAGTTATCGATGACAATTTTCCGTTAAAACATATAATACGGATATGTATTTAAAGTTTAAAAACACTAAAGAAACAGAAAGGTGAAAATTTAAATGTGGGTTGAAGAAGGCTAGAAATATTTTCACATTTTGAAGAATATATCCCCCATTAAAATTTAAAATTATTCTTTGAATGTGCTCTATGTTACCCTGGCACAAATTTGGATGTTAGCGGATTTCGCTTACCTTAGAGCAACTTGTTCTGCAGTGAGGGCGCTTTGGAAAGTAAATTTAGATTCTTGCCGAAAATTTCATCCAAGAGAAAAATATAATTTTAAGGATTAAAATTCATTTAAACTAAAAATAATAAAAAAATTATGTCAAATTAAATTTAAAATATAATTGAATGAAGAAATTTCAGTTTTTTTTCAAGAATTTAACCATCGTGTACAGTAATACGTCATCCCTACCCTTGTAAAAAAAATGATTACTAGTCGCAGGTCGTGGGTAAAGGCTAAGCGTAACACCGACACGAGCGCGGACCTATTTCTGGGAACGGACTGTACGAATCTAGTCATGCTGGCATTGTACTTATCGATGCTTTTTTCAAAACATGCAAACTGTCTTGTGCTTTCTTCGTCACGTATTCAACAATAAAAATAGGATGCTTTTTCTAGGTTAAAATCGTAATATTTAAAAAAAAAAATTAAAAATGACGGATTTTTTTTCTGCTATAGTTTGAAGTAAGCAAATATTTTTCAACTTTTAATCCACTAATTTTTTCAAGCGATATTTTTTATTCTTCATTTGTTGAAACACTTTTATCAAGACTATATAGATCGGGTGAATACCTTCCAGGTTCTAATTTGAATAACCTGTTCCCCACTCCACTTAAGAGCCTGCCATACAAGATTCGCCCAAGGCAATGAAACCGCTTTTCAAAAAGACCGAACTGAGAAAGAAAAATATTCAACCTAAGAGGTTGTTGTCGACCACCCGCGTCTTAAAGGGGGAAAGAATAGGAACATCTTTCTTTTTCGAAGATTGTGTGAATGGAAATTGAAGTCATTTCGTGCCCTTTATTTGTGCTTAAATAGATAGCTTAAGGAATATCTTAACACATAAATGTAAAACGCTTGGAGGGTTAAAATATAAATTACTCGGGTTGGATGCAAGCGCTGAACACAGAGGACAACCTTGGATAATTAGATGCTTTATTGTAAAATTTTTATTAAAAAATAATATGTCGATTTATCAAGAGAGAATAAATAAACTTCTGTAAACAGATTAAAAAATGAAGATTTCTAGAAGTTTTAAATAGGACAGACCTATCTAAGTCGAATGCACCTTAATAACAATTAAAAGTAACAGCAACATATTCCGTAGATCGTTTCGTTTGATATACGAAACCAAGTGAAAAACTGCCTCTTTAATAGAAAATTATCTTTGAAACAAATTAAAGTGGATAAAGATTTTTGCTTAACGAAACGGCTACGCTATTGGAATGGGCATATTAATTTTTAACACTGGTCAATTAACGAGGTTGACATCCAAGGTGGGCCCTTCCTTTACGAATTTTCACACCACGTCTTCAGAAGGACTTTGGAGTGTGACCAGATTTAGTGTACTTCAGACCTTCGGGTCTTTAGGCACTTCAGAGCTCGTACCAAAGACTCGACGAAATCGGGTAGCGAGTCGATGATCTCGATCAAAGTCACTCATATTCAAGAAAGATCTGATAAATAACATAGAATAAACGGTAGCGAACCGCTTTAAGAGTAACAGTTTCTATGCTTTGCAACGGGTGGAGAAAAATTTAGTGAAGAAAAAAATAGGATTGTATTTTTCGAATTACGGGTATTAATGTTAATAAAAAGAAGCTTAAAAGAATCGGACGAGGCTGTTAATTCATTAATTAATGTTTAGACTTTATAAGCGGATATAATTGTTTTATTGGAATATGAAGAAAAATATTCTCGAGTGGTAAAAAGAATTAATCAGTGTTAGGAGAAGAAGTTCAAACTCATTTTCAAAATACTGTGAAACGCAAAGTTAAACTTCTGTGTGCTCAAACTTCAGCAAAATTTCTAAAACATTTAATAGAAAAATATTCAGGGTTATCTAAATATTAATTAGAATTATAACTATAGACAAAATCACTATAGACTAAAAGAAACCTTTAGTAAGGTAGAAAAAAAATTCTCGAAGCAGTAGTAAGTAATGCGAGTTTCATAATAACTGAAAGAAAAGAACAATGATAAGTGAATAAAAAAATTGAAATAAATTAGAATTAGTTAATTCATGCACAATTTGAGGGATACAGATTCGGTAAAGAGTTAACTTAATGGGGAAATAGATATGAGGAAATTGAGATTGTTACAAAATGTTAAAAAAATAAATAAATAAAATAATTGTTACAAAAAAAAAAAAAAAAAAAAAAAAAAAACTATAGTAGTCAAATGAATAAAATTTGCAAATAGAGTTTAAAAAATTTAATAAGGCAAATGTGTTGACACTTTTCTCTAATTTCTTTCATTAGCTAATTTTATCAATGTATTAAAATACACCTAAATTTGCATGTCAAAATAACAATTTAAGCCAAACAGCAAAGTCTTAAATTCTAACTTTTGATTGCAGTATTTTTTATCGCTAAAATAATCTGGAGAGAGGGGAAAAACACATAAACGAAAATCTCAAACTTTTATGTATAGTAATCCGGTGGCTTTGACCGGGGAAGAGAGTTGCAAACATTTACTACAAATTCAAAAAGTGAGTTTTATAAAAAACTGTTGGGAACCACTGCCTTAGCGTCTCGTACCTTAGCGTCTTTTACCTTTCGGAGACTAGGATTCCGAATATGATAATTTCACACACACATGTCAATTATATTATTAACTAATTATAGGATCATGTTTAAATAAAATAATTTTGGGGTAAAAGAGTAAATTAAATTATCTACAAATTCTGTTCAAAACTAGATATTTTTCTTGAAACCAGAGTAAGGGAAAATTTTGTAAGAAAAATGTAAAGAAGCACTATTTCTGGCAATTATAATATATATAACACACAAGATTTTTAAAAAGGGACATCTTTGAAATGGGTTTCGACATATATTGATAACAGAAAATATTTATTTATCTTAAAATATTTAAATCTGCAAGGACTTCTTGGGGCTTATATCAACAACTGGTTATCTCTGCAAGTGCTAAAAATTGAAATTTTTAATATAATCGAAAAATATGGAATTGATTTGTCCAAATGTTGGGGGACAGGGTTAAGATAGAGCAAATGTGATGTCTGGAGTATATGGAGAATTACAAGACCGCACAAAAAAGCTAGCCTAATACCGATTATGTTCATTGTAAAGCCCTTTCATTAAATTTGATTTTAAAGTATTTTATGAAGCACATTTCCGAAGCTTCACAATTTTCCCATAATTTAGAAAAAAAATGGACAAACCATTTTTAGCAATAGCATAAAAAACTGGGAAGTGTTGAGTAATGATTCATTTGAAAACTGTCATATAACCTTTAAAAAGGCATGCCTTTCTAACAAGAAATGATGCCTTGTTTGCTACGAGAAAAAATTATTCAATAATAAAGAAAGCCTTGTATCAACTAAATTTAATTTCAACTAAAATATACAGATGCGACGAATATGAAAATGTAATTAATATTTAGAGAGTTATTATTTCACAGTGTTTGATGCATTTTTTCATAGCTGTACGAAATTATCGATCCTGTTTCAAAGAACATGCATCATGAAAAATGTAACTTACGAAAATCTAGTATTTTATTATATAAATAATCTTCTAAGCAGACAAATAAAAATAGGAAATCAAAATTCATTTAATGGGTTGCTACAAGTGTTCTGAAATCCAGCAAAAGATTGGAGTGTATCACCAGTTTTCAAAAATGAAAGAAAATAAAAACGAAGCACTTTTTTTTTATAAATTATCTGAAGGTAAGAGAATTTCAGATCCAGAATCGTGTTTAAAAATCTATGTGTATTATTGCAGACTAGATATATTAGTTTCTCAAATTCAATAAGGATTTCAGACCCGCCATGATCTTTGTAATATGCACGGAATCTTACAACCGGACAAATTCTTATCCTTTTCAAACGAAATATTAAAGGAAGAAGCCGCATAACTGGTTTGTAAATATGATAATGACAAACAGTTGATATCTATATGGAAAATTATATGCTTTATAAAACGATTTGAAATCTGAAATTCGGAAATCTCATTCAATCATGGAGAACTAGGGTTGGTGAACTTCATAAACGCCACCTCCAGTTTCCCGAATTTCAAGGCAACTTTTTCATCCTTCCGATTTCGACTGCGACTGATAAATGAAATTATTCTAAGGTAACACTTAAGGAAATGTATCTCAGAACTTCTGTTGGACAACGACGGCTATCAAGGACATGGTTTACGTATCACTACTGTCACAGAATCAGGAAAACTTGATAAACTGAAATCTTCAGCTACAAATGTTGTAATAATTACGCTTGCTGAAATAAAAGCAAGAAAAATATCTATTAAACAACTAGGATAAATTTAATTTATAAAGTGTTTCTAATTTACTCCCACATTCTTATGCATATTTTTTTATACCAATGTATAATTGTTTTGATGATAAGAAAAGCTTGTTTTTAATTTCATATAAATTTTATTGATGTGGGTGCTTTAATTTATTTTCCAAAAATGGGTCTCAAGAAATTTCGATACAATAGCCAATCAGTCCTGGCTACACCATCGAAGGGACTTTACCATGTGATGCTTGATAGTAAGACAAATATGATTTTATCTTCATTTATTATATTATAAAAAAAATGAAAGCTGACATCTGACTGGTGTAAATTTATTCGAATGCTATTAATAGCTACCGTTTTAAATCAGTTTCCATAAAGAAGAAAAAAGTTGAGAATGCTCTGAAACAAGATATTAGAAGTCAAATCTTTTAGTTGATGAAATGAACTTCAAAATACTTATTAAAGAAATATAATGCGTAATAAAAAAGGATATAGGGTATTAAAATTACTATGGGATGTTTAGAATTACGAACAAAAAATCAATGCATAAGTTCGAAATCATGTCACAACGTTTTGGGCAGTAAAACTAGAAGTGAATAGTCTGAAAAACTTTTGAAACTGAAATTATAAATGAAGAAAATTATGTAAAAAAGAAATTAGAGGTATACAATAAAGCTCAATTAAGATAAAATCTTGAAATGAGATTTGTATCAAAATTCTGTTCGAATTAATCGGGGAATAATATTGGACATCAAAAACACATGAAATAAGATGAATTTGTTTTTGAATTGAAGAGTTTATGCAATCCTATTCGATCTAAGTTTGTGTACATAATCCTACTAAAAATTAAAAGAAGTATTCAGTGTAAAATGAATGTGCAAACAAAAAAACCTTTCATGAAAATCAATGGAGTTGAATTTATTACCGGTTTGTGGAAAAATATATGGCTAATCAAAATTCTTGATAAATTAGGATATAATGGTCTATACACACCATAATGAACGTTAACTGCATTGTTTATATTGATGTTGGAATCAGTAAAAGAGAAAAGCTGGAGGCCTTTTGAGTGTATGGACAGTTGAATTAAGAACAGATAATTAAGCACAATCATAGCTACCTGATAATGACCATAATTTTATTTGAAACAAAGAAACGATCAAAGAAAAATTAAAAAGATGTAAAATGCATTATGAGAGTGAAAGTGAGACAAAATTTAGTCAAAGTTGTAAAATAATAGCTGGAGAAATAGAAATATTTCAAAGTCTAACGCAAAGAAAAAGAAAACATAAACATGGAAGTCAATAATGAAAGAAGGACACATGTTTGAGTATATGAGACAGAAGAAGGTTTTAACATTCATTAAAGATTTATATAACATTATTATGTATTCAATAGGGTATTATATTACTGAACAGAAAGTAGTTTATTGTAAGATAAATAAGATAAAAGCGTATCATTTTAAAAGTAGGTAAAATTCTGTGAGTACACCAAGCTGCGATTAAGGTCAACAGAAATTTAGGATTGCTTATAAATATGAATGCGATTAAAAATAAGCTATTTAAATAAAAAAAATGATTACAAATAAGACCAAAAATGTATAAATGTAAATAAAATTATATTATGTTATATATTATCAAATTGCTTCTAAAAAATGATTGAAAATGAAATAGTTAAAGGAAAGGAAATTCTATCAATCCATCTTTTAATGTGCTTGTTCCCATAGATGAGCACGAATATTAAGATAGTTTGTCCCTGAATGCCTCTATCATAGAAATCGTTGCTGAATTGATGCAAATTTGACGATGAGGTAAACTTGACATTACGGAGTGACATTACACTTGCGAGGAGTTTTCATTTTCTGACTGACAACCTCTAGGACGTTCCTTACGATGACAACGAGAAACAGGGTGAGAACAGGGTTAATTTGAAATAAAATTTCATCTAAATAACAATTCGGTTTACTCTATGTTATGTTTTTATCACTCTAAGACAATTCTCTTAGTTTGTAAGAGGACATTTATACATATTAAATTATCGTTCATTTGTAGGGTAATGCATGTTTAGCGCACACTTAGTATATTCATAATAATCTAACCACTATTATCATACGTGCTTTTGGAGCCCTCTTTCGCGTATTTGCAATTTTCAAATATTTAACAATAGTTCCATACATCTCTATAAAAGGTGAACGTATGTATCATGCATATACTCTATATTATCATAAAAAAAAAAAAAAAACTAAATATTTCAACTGCTTAAATATTCACTTGACTTTTTAAAATTAATGTTTACTGGATGTGTTAATTTTAAAACTAATTGAAGGGATCGGAAAGATAAGTATAGTCTCTCCTTGAAGCATGAATTATTTTCATCTCACGGCTAATACATTAGGGATCTCTCACGGTCTCTTGCACAAGGATGGGGAATCTAGTCCCCCGATATTCATCTATCAACTCTTCTCTAGGCATGCTTTTCTAGGTTGATTTATTCAGAGGTGTTGCCGAATAAATAATAGCTTTTCTGAAATTAAACCAAGAGTATAAAACGTTTTTTTGATGCCGAAGGTAGTGCACTATTCCATGGCACTGCTCCTATGTTGTGCATTAGCAGAAAAATAAGTCACTTTTACTAGGAATCGAAAAGTGAGAAAATCCGTTCCGGGAAAGGAGTAATTATATTTTCATTTTTGGAAAATGAAGTGAGGAGCTATGTAAATTTTTATTAGAAATATGGAAGAGCCTCATGAATCGTTATCCGAATATTATCTGTTACAGAATTTCCAAAGAGATTCCATTGATACACAATTATAACGTGTTTATTTTCTATGATATATGGTATCAGTGAACGAAATAAAATGAAACAAATGGCAAGGACTCTTTTCCATTAGTTTCCGAAAAGTAAAATGCACAAAATTATTTCAAAAAAAAGTAAGTAAAATGCACAAAGGAAGTAAAATGCACAAAGTTAATTTTAGAATTTTTAATTTCAGATCATAATATAAAATTGCACACACACAAGTTTTACTGTTTTATAATTTTTTTTTTTTTTTTTTTAATTTCGTGTTTCGAATTTTTACTTCGAAACGAACAGCAGCCTTTTCCAGTACTTATTTTTTTATAAAAAATTCTAAAATCTAATTTTAATATTGTTTCGTAATTATTACTATTTTTTTATATCGAGACTCAATGATTTCTCGTTCGCATTAATTTATTTTCAAGAAACTTTAATATTCTATTATAAATCAATCCGAAAAGATAAACTAAACTCTCAGAATTCCAAAAAAAAAATGCTATTTTGCTTCTAGAAGTATTTTCTTAAAAATATACTTACGGTGATGATTTTTGAACGAAATCTTATAAGTCAAACTTCAGCAGAAGATATAATTCTGAAGCATGCGTAATTTTTCAATATGAATACATACATTGAAGAATTCATTTTAAGAATTTTGCTTCTTATTATTTTTCATATGCAAAAAAAATTTTTTTTTTTTCAAAAACATCTTGGCTTTATGATCAATGAAAAATAGGCAACATTTTAAGAAATTCTATTACATGGTATTCCTATTGAAACTGAGTTTCCAATATCATGAATGACAGCGGTAGCCTAGTTGTCATGGTTGCTGACTAAAGGCTGGGATTTTCATCGAGTCACTGGTTAGAGCCTTGATACCACACAGACCAGCCGTGTAACCGAGGATGATGCTCGTTTAGTCTGTAGGAGCCCAAAGTTCACCCAAGGGCATGGTGTGGAACTTTGAAGTGGAAAGCTCAAATGTTGTCCTCGTCACTTCACCAAGGGACAAAATTATGAGGTCAGTCGCCGAAAGTCTTCGTGTTGCTTCTAGTGCGACGTTAATGAAATCAAACTAATCCAAGTTCACGAAATACAGGTATTTTAATTTAAAATGCTAACTCTTGAGCACACTGGTTTTACTCACGAAAGATCCGTGAAGTTTATTGTACTGTCAGAAGCAAAATGAGCTTTCTTTCTCCTTTTGGCTTCTTCCCATCCCTCCTGGTATCTCACTTAAAAAAGAAATTTGGCTTATTCATATTCACATACTCAAACGAGCATAGTAAAAGTCAAATAACACCCTTGAATTACACACAAAACAATTACACTTTCTTCGTTATGTACACGAATTAAACGTCTGGGACACCCCATAGCATCCTCCAAGTATTTAAAATTACGTAAAAGGTGACTTTAAATCATATTTTCTAATTAAAATTTAGTGAGTGCACCAATTGCTAATTATTTTCTATGAGTTATTGTTCTGATTCTAGTTTTCATCCATGATCGAATCCTCTTATCTTCACTATACGATTCACCAGCCTAGATGTGTAATTAAAGTTGTTGTTAATAATCAAAATTCATAAATTTTAATTAAATAATTAAATTCAGAGGAGAGGTGACTGCTTCACTATTAAAAAAAGAGCTTACTTTAGCTGCGTTAAATATATGTAGAAAACTATTACTGGGTTTACTTTTGACTTTAACTTTGATTTAACTACTTCATTACTTTTTCACTTTTACTGTCAAACTTTCATACCACAACTGATTTATAGAAACACACTTCTTTTACTTTTGTAAGACAAACTTTTAATAACAGTATTTTGTTATTTGCTTTTCTTAGCTTACTTTCATATATTTCATTTGTTTTTGAATTTCTGACAAGGTGAGACTTACAACTTTTTAAGTAAGGAAAACAGTTATTTTATTCTCTTAAATCCTGTCTCGTTACCTTGGTGATGTACGCAATTTACTGTTAGCATATTTGATAACTTCCCGAAATTCTTAGTTGTTGCAATACTGCTGTCTTAAGCCCCGAGACAAGGAACATTCCTGATTGTATAACAGCAACAATTATTTGTTTATTATCCTTACTATTGAGTGTCAACTCGCTTGTTTCTACACTAGCACTGAAGGGAGTAGTGTGAGTGGCATCTTACACTCACTCCTTACAAAACGCCCTCTACAGGGGAGTGGTATAGTGTAGAGGATGACATTTTTAATATTCTGTTCATTTCCCATGTCTCTTAATTCTAATTCCTTTAATTTTTATTTATCTTCTTTTTTACAAATAAGAACCATATTCTTTGCATAGATATGCGTTTTTTATTGCATACGAATGCAAAAAAAAACCGCTTCCTTATAAGTTGTAAATTTAGCACTAGCTCAGACATATTTTTTCCCAATTATCGTAATATTTGTACTTTCTCGATTCATGTTGATTCTCTTACGTTTCTGTTCAATGACAACTTTTTAAAATTTTCAATTACATATTTGATTGTTAACATTGCTGTGCATTGAATTTATGAGATTACAAGATCTGTTTGCCCTCCCTCTACTCCAGGTAAGGTGTTTAGCAATACAATCTCATATTGGTAGGCCTGTTAGATTATCAATGAGAATGATAGTTGGTTCATTAATATTGTTGCAATTTTAAGAAGGATGTTAGTTAGCAGAGAGAGTAAAATATTAATCATCGCGGGTGTTTATGTAAATAGTTGTTCTTCCAGAAGTGGAGGTGTCTTAGATGACCAAATGATGGTGTATCTTGTTTTTGATTAAAAGAGCAGTGCATCCGCTTCTGATTTTTGTATTTTTTAAATTTTTATTAAGGATCTGAAAACTCGTATCAGGGGTACTAAATTGATTATAAAAATACTTCTAATAATCGGGAAAAAAATAATTCCACAGAATCCTTAATTTTTTTTATGCTCTTTCAAATGCATATTTTTTTAAAAAATTTAATTTATTTCGCTGCTTGTAATTCGTTGACTCAGCAAAGTACACAAGGAAAGAGGGGAAAGCAATATTGTAAATCCCGCTTCAGTGCGCAAGGATACATGGTAAAGACAAGTTGATTATCGAATTTACGATTCTTTCGGGGGAAGTCGGTCGAGTTCTGGGAATTTGCAGTTGGGGTGTTGTGAGAATTTGTTCTTTGAAGCTTTATTTACAGTTGCGTAATATCCGACGAAAGTTAGTCTAGCTTACTATACAGACATCTATGTGGTATTTCACAGTGTTTAAAAAGTAAGCTTCATATTCGATTTCCTAAAAAAAGAAGCAATTATTCGTTTTTTATGTAGCAATAATTGCAAAGAAATTTCTCTTCTGGAAATTGGATAAATTTGGAAATATGATTATAAATAAAAATCATTATTAATTCTATCATATTCAGGGACAACTGCAAATTGCTGGGGAAAAAATGCCTTTTTGTAATGTGGACAAAAAAAGGTCACAAAATAGAGAAAATATTTAAAGAAAATGAGAGATTTTTTGGAGGGTGGGGGAATAATATGACAAAAAAAATTAGAATTCTTTTTTTTCAATTGTCTGTTACCCGAACTTGTTGATCCACGATATCCAAGGTCGATGCTCATGCGTAACCCAGCTTCGATTCTGGAAGCACTGGAAAAGAAAAAAAAAAAAGAAAACGAAAAATTATGTAAATGTAAATTTTTAGTCATTTTGTATCCTTGAAATTATACTAGTTACACTGTTAAAATATTTCCTTGATATTCAATTAATATGCGATATGATATGGTAAGTAGAAAACATACACGAGGATTTTGAAGGAATATTATAAATTATTTTTTTATTAACATTTAAATGTGTTGGAAATTTGTAATCATATAGCTATGGGAAAATGTTATTTGAATATTATGTTTTGCATGTGTAATCTTATCATTGTGCGTCACTGTTCATATTACATTTATTTATTTGTTTATATTACATTTTTGATTCCTTCGCATAAGGTTTAGGAATTAAATATTTGTTTAGTACATTTTTTTTTCGTTTGAATGAACTGAATGAATATATTAAGAATTTTTTTTTCTTATTCTGTTTTACGATCATATTTATTTTGCATATATGTATAAACACTTGAATGTTCATAAAATTATTTATACTTTATTAAGTATTAACTAGATGAATTTAAAAACTTTTATATATGCGTACATAGTATGGTATCGAAACGATTATTATTTTTATAACTGAAAAGAAACTCTTTTTTAAACAACAGGTTATCTTTTATTTTGTAATCTTACCTTTTTGCTTAAACATTATTAATGTATATATCTTAACATTTTAATAAAATTCAAATGAATAGACTGTAAGAAATATACTTTTATATGAATAGGAAATGAAATTTAACATCTGTTTCTTACCCATTGAGCTGAACGTGATTCTTTGAAGATTAAACAATCATGTTTTAGTACGAAATTATAGAAATATTCAGTAATCTTATTTTTTTTCTTATATGCATATATCTTTCTAACAGCAATTTTGTTTAGTTCGATGAGTTAATATATTTAGTTAATATATTTCGATTGATTTGTGTTTATTATAAAAAACCTTAAATTATGAAATAATCACATTTGATCATCAGTAATATCGGAGAAAATTATTTTTACCATTAATATTTAAAAATTTAAAGTTAGAATTTTTACATTGCTTTTCTTTTCTAACAAATATTATCTAATATCTGAATAGGAAAACGAATTAAACCTCTTCTGAATATGAAATTTTAGAAATATTTAAGAGATTTATTTTTAAAATGATTTTATTATAACTTTTTTTTACTATAATAATTATTTAATGATAACTTCTTCAATTATTTTTCCTTTAACACACACATACATAGTTAGGTTTTTCAAAAAACTCACTTTTTTAAAGTCTAACAATTTTGTTTAGTATTCAACAAGTTTATTTCTTATATTGTAGCAGCTCAAGTTAATTTTTTTCATGTATGCATTCTTTTTCTAACAACGTTTGGTTAAATGAATTAATATATTCCGACTAAATTTAGATTGATTTATTTAGTGTAAAAACCCTAAAATATGAAATAATTACATTCATCTACAGTAAGGTTATTGAAATTATATTGTTAATATTTGAAAAAACCGTTAAGTTAGAATTTCTACAAACAATTCTTTTCGAAACGAATTTTATATGGATAGATAAAATAAATTTAAGAATTTTTCTTTTTGTAATTAATGAGATTTGATTATATTATATGAAACTAACAATAAATATGTTGTACTAATCTTATTCGAAACATTACTTTATAAATTTTCTAATGAACAGAAAAATTGATTTAAGCTTTGAAAAATAACGATAAATATTATATATTTTTCGCACAAAATGTATGGTACCTAAATTATTATTATTATTACAACTAAAAAGAAACTGCTTTTAACACAAAGATATTGCAATTCACTGTGAACTTCTACCTTCTTATGTAAGAATTATTACTTTAAATTTTGTCATTTTAGAAAAATTTGTAATGAATGCACTATTCTACCCGAGTTTTTTTTTTTTTAAAAAAAAAAACTTTGCCAAACAATTTCTGAATAACTGAATATTTTCCTGTTTAGATGTATTACATTATTTTTACTATATTCTTATTATTTTTTTAGAAATAAAAATATTTACATAGTTTCCACACTTTTATTATTCATTCTATAAGACTTAAAAGGAGCGTTAATGATGAGCAAGTTAATACATTTTTTGAATCGAAAATAAATTTAACAATCGAAGTCAGACTATATTATTTAAGGTTATCATTTTTTTGTACTTATTAAAAATTTTAACATCTTTCTGAAAAACTTATATGAAAATCACCAGTTCATGCTGTCTATTACGTATATGACGATAGGAATTCTTTCTTTTCGTAATTTTTTTTAGCACTTGAACTAACCACCCAAAAATTGGATTTAAATGAAAACTTCGAATTCTAGTATTTGTGTCGAATAATAAATTTATTTTTTATAATGTTAATACAGCTAACTATCAAGTTAGATTTTTTTTCTAGCAATACTGTTTGTGTGAACCCTGAGCAAAGAAACCCTATGAAGTCCCTTCCCTGTTTATTCAACTCATCGCTTTGTACAATGTATATTTTTAAAGAGAATTTTGCCTTAAGTTTGGCTCGAGTTATTTTAATCTTACTGGAATGTTATCTACATATGAACAAGCTAGTTGTGTTTATATTCAAGATAAATTAAAGGATTTTACACAATTTAAAATAAATGTAGCTAATACAATCTGAATAAATTGGGGGGAAAATTAATACTAGGTTCCTCTTCTTACATGCAAAGTAGTGGGATAGGATATTACTTAGTTTAATTAAGCGCATTAATTGGATTAATATATTCTGAATACATTAGTTTGTTTTGCTTAATTTAGAACATCTTAAATTATAAAACAATTATATTGATAAACAATTAGTAGATTAAAATTATTTATAATATTGCTGATTTTGAATATCAAGTTAGAATTTCTAAATAATTTTTACATGAATAGGAAAATAATTTTATGTCATATTCTTACTCATTGAACTTGACCACATTCTTTGAAACCAATCAGCTTATACTCAGCATTTTTCCAAAATTTCTATCTATATTTTTACTAATGTATAGAAAAAATTGATTGAGACTTTGAACAATAATGGTAAATATTAGCTATTTTTTGCATAAAATGTATGGTAACGGAATGATTATTTTTTCAACTGCCTTTAACTCAAATTTTTCGAAAAATAGGTGCTAACTTTGCCTGAACATAATTCCTTTATCTTTCAACATTTTACAAAACACTATAATGATTGAAATATTTTTCTATAAAATTTTTTTTGCACTTTGTCTTACATTTTCTTTATATTTCGCTGTTTAGATAAATTACATAGATTTTATATATTTAGATACTTTTTTACTATTATTATTTTTATTCATTTACTTAATTATATTTAGTTTTATTTAATGAATAATTTAATAATGTGAGTTTAATCTTAACTTACTACCATAACGACACATGTTATCTTATCTTTGGATTCTGAAGACATGTTGAGTTAAAATTTCTTATAATGGTAAATGTTGGAGGAGATATGAGAACACGTGAGGAACTTTGATCTGTTTTCTAGGAATGCTGTTCAATATTCTTAAAAAGAATGACATTGATAGGGGAGAAAACATACGATTTCTATTTTTATGCATTTAATACCATTATGTATGCAAGCAGAAAGTTTTGAAATATACATTAGAATTCAAATAAATAACTTACAATGTAATATTTTGACTATTTGTGACAAAATATGATGATTAATTTTTCGTTGAATAATACCATTTACATTTTTTTCTAACATTTATTTATTAGGATTTAATTAGAGAAAAATCGTTATTTAACCAAAACACATAATTTTAAAAGACAACAATTCATGTTTCTACAATCTCTTTTGATAAGATTGACATATTTTTAAAAAAAATCCCTCTAACAATACTAACAAACGAGTAAGTAATGCACTTTTCACTTGTAAGCAAAAATGGTTTCTGCTCTATTTGAAGTACATTATTGTATGGTTATAAAATTACAGATGGGTTTTCTTTTAAGTAGTTAAGTAAATATAATTTATTCTTGAATTTGTCTGAAATATATTTTTGAAAACTTTTTTTTGATATTTATCGCTTTTTCAAAAAATTATATTTAAAATATTTTTATTTTTCTAACATGAAACATGTTATGTTTAAAATTTTCTATAATATTAAAAATGTATTTTCTACTTAAGAATATTATTATATAAAAAATTATTTCATTCTAAAAAAAACGTTAAGTTTAATTTCTTACATTCTAGTATTAAAACTGTTAAGTTTAATGTATATTTTTATTTTCTAACAATAAGAAAAAATTTTATAGTTTAAAAAATTTTATTTTCTTATAATTAAAATAATATTTTTTTTTTAAATTTATTTTATAACATAAAAACTGATTAATATTTTATTTTAAAAACTATATTAATTTATTTAATTTTATTTTTCTAATATTAAAAAAATATGTTTTTGAAAGTTTATTTTTTTAACAATAAAACTATTTAACATTTTATTTTATAAGTTATATTAATTTTTTTATTTTTATTTTTGTAACATTAAGAAAAAATATTCTGTTCATGAAAATTTATTTTTTCTAACATTAAAACAGTCAAACATTTTATTTTAACAATTATATTTTTAATTTTTTTTCTAACTTTAAGAAAAAAAATATTTTTCTATCATAAAATTGTTTTATATTTTATTTTCCAGTATTAAAAAATTTATACTTAATTATAAGAAATGTTATTTTAAAATTTTATTTTTTAATATTAAAAATGCTTTTTTTTAATGTAAAAGAACTAAAGTGATTTATTTAAGTTTTAAAAAGACAAATTTTGAAATATTATATCAGAACTCTAAATTATACTGCATGTAAATTAGACTTATAGTTGGATAAAAACACATAAGTATAGAAACATATATATATATATATAGCTAAACGAATGTTTGCAAATAAAATTTCTATAGTTTTGGCATAACAACGTAATCATTGAACCCTGGCGTTTTAAGTATTCAACATAGTGGCATCCCTGCCAGGATTGGACGAAGTTTCTTTCATCCTTACGACACGTCAATCGGATTGTTAATAAGTCAACGATCTTTAAGTGAGCCAAAAACGGAAGAAGAAAATGATAACTGAAATGGAGATTGCCAAACAGAAGAGGAAAGCAGCCAGAGCTACGTATTCGAAGAGAGTCAACAAATTACAAGAAATACTGTCCGCTGAAAATCCAGATGTAGATGATTTAGAAATTCAACTTGATCAGCTTACGGAAAAGTAAAAGGACTTAAAGACATCGGACGAGATATTCCTCAACTTACTTCAAAAGAAAGCTGGCATTACTCATGCTGAGTATAAAAAGGAATACGAAATCGCACAGGATTATTATGAGAAGTCATCTACGTTTAAATTCAAGGTTAAAATAGCCATAGCTACGGCCGAAACTGGAAACGAAAGCTCCGCGTCTCCTAACCCGACTTGGCGTCCTGCTGACGGTGCAAAAGCCGCTGCGAAAGCGAAACAGAATTGGCATGAAATTCGACTGCCTCAGTTCGTTGGAAACGCAAGTAACTGGTTGACATTTTGGACTCAATTTAACAAAATACACGAAGATTTAAGAATAGATGTACGCGACAAGTTTCAATATCTTCTTCAATCCATGAAGCCGGACTCCATAGCAAAGCAGATATTAGAATCTCTCCCAGTGACGGAAGCCAACTACAATAAAGCAATTGAATATTTAGAGGAGCGTTTTGGAAAAGAGAGCATATCGATACAAATGTACGTGCGAGAACTCTTGAAACTGGTCATAACTGACAAAACGAAGATAGATTTCCTGATTCTGTACGACAAACTACAGACTCAATTTCGTACCCTTGAGTCCCTAGGACAGGGATGGCAAACGAATGGCACGCGACACAATATTTTGGGCACGCCACCGATCACAAAGATCACTATGAAGCAATTTACGAACAAACACGAGTGATCCTACGCTACGGAGTGTTAGGTCGTGGGGGGGGGGGGGGGACAGGAAGCGCGCTCGTTAGTTATTGTAATTACATCGTGGACTAAAATTGCTAGTGATGCATAGTTTGCTTACGCATATCATAATAGTCACTTTCATGGACTTAACTGTATTTAAAAGTTTATTTTTGTTATATTTACTATTATTAAACATTATTTAATATGGCTAGTTCAGCAAAATATCAAAAAGTGCAGATAATAAGTGTACCAGCGAATTTCAAACTTGGTGGACTGAGAAATATATCATGGCATTATTAGTAAGCGCGACAACGCAGTGTGTGTTTTATGTTCTGGAACAGTGGTATGTCGAACATCGTCTGTGAAACGGCATTTTGAAACAAATCACAAATTCGTTAGTCAAAAAAGCGAACCAAAGTAAAAGGAGTTAATTGCAAGTGCAATGAAAGACAAAATTAAACAGTCCACGTCTATGTTGGAAAAAATTGTCAGACGAGCACAGCAAATTACTCGGCTGCAAATTTCATGTTGCTCGATACAGTAAACCTTTTCAAGAGTTTTTGAAGGAAGCTTGGTTATCATGCGTGCCCTCACTTTTTGATGATTTTGATTACAGATAATTCAGCGCATCAAAGATACTCCTCTATTAGAAACACAATAAAAGAAAAAAATCTTAAAACTGTCCGGAAATGTAGCAGATCAACAAAAAATTTACATTAACTCCACTCCTTGTATATCGTTATGACTTGACGAAAGCACTAACGTCACTAAATTTGCACGTTTAGTTGTTTTTGCTCGATATTGCGTAGAAAAAGTCATTAAGGAAGAATTAAATGCCATAACATCGTTGCTAACAACTACAAAGAGCACAGATATTTATTCGGCTGTTAAAAAATTCTCTTGCTGAGAAAGAAATTGATTTGAAAAAGATTGTTTCACTAACAACTGATGATGTTTCAAATATAGAGGGCAAAAAAATGATTTCTTAAGTTTATTTCAAACAGACGTAAAACCTTCGATTCTTGAATTCCCCTGCATCATTCACCAACAAGCCTTGTGTGCTATGAGTAGTCTAATATCTCTTGATAATGTAATGGCGGTAGTCGCAAAAATAGCCAATCTCATTTTAGTTGCAGGCTTTAAATAACCGAAAGTTTGATGCTTTGTTAAATGAAGTCACCTCGGTGTATACCGGCTTACTGATGTATAATAATGTTCGCTGTTTAAGCCGCGGGAACGCACTTCAAAGATTTGTTGATTGATTGGAAGAAATCGGACTGTTTTTGCAAAATGAGGGAGAAATTGAACAATATCCACAGTAGTTGGATGTTATGTGGCTTTCAAAATTGATGATTTTTACAGACATACGCCAACGTTTCAATGAATCGAAAGTGAAGCGTCAAGGCACAAATAAAATGATTTCCGTCATGATAGATCTCATTCGAGCTTTTGACGCTAAACTACATGTTATCACACACACAGGAATAATATTATTACAAGAAATTCCAAGTATTTTCCAAACTTGAAAAAAAATATCAGCGATTGAGATATACACGAGAAACCAGGCGAAGAAACAGTCACTGAAGAATTTATTTCTGTAATTGATTCTTCAATCAATGAATTTTCAGCGAGATTTTCTCAGTTCAAAGAATTATCGAAAACGCTCAAGTTTATTATGTACCCTGATGTGACTTCATTTGATAAACTGAACTTGTCCTAAGTCGATTGGTTGGAAATCGAAGAATTTGAAATGTAGCTAATTGATTTCAAATCTATTTCAATATGGATTCAAAAATTTATTGAAACAAGGAAAGAGTTCTAATTAATTGAAACAAGCAATATAAAAGAAATTGCCAATAACAAAATTTTGGAACATGGAATTCGTTACTAGACGCATTTAACTCTTTGAAGAAGCTGACTCGTGCTACTTTAACCATATTTTCATCTACCTATGCCTGCGAGTATACCGAGTATGCCTATTTTCAGAGATGGGTAATATTAAATACTCATTATAGAAACCGTTTGACAGATGATTCCAGTTAAGCGTGCGTTCTGCTAAAAGTAACATCTTACAACCCTAATATAAGTTATTTGTCATCTAATCTGCAACAACAGAAGTCCTGTTGTCTAATGTTAATTTAATTTGAATTACGCGTATAACTGAGACATTGCAAAATGTATTTTTTTGTAGTAAATAAAGAGTTTTGAGTTGATAGTATTTAGTATTATTATTTCCCCAATAATCCTGAAGTCATTATTTGACTGCACGTCTATGACCTCATAAAATATTTTTTTAGAAAAAGGGCACGTTGACATAAAAAGGTTCGCCATCCCTGCCCTAGGACATAGGATATGTAAGCTTTCCTGTTGTTCCCGTTGGCTGAATCTGCCCTCCCAACTGATTTAATTAAGATATGGAAGAGACAAAAAGATGCCGCTGCGGAAACAGGAAAGAGTGATTTGGAATCACTTATGGAGTTTGTTAAAAAGGAATTAAATACAGAGTTTAGAATTAAGATTATTAGTGAAGTTTTAAGGCTTGAAAAATATATTGTTAAGAAAAATAAGTACGATACTGAGGTAAAAAGTGTTCCTACTGCTTGTGGATTGCTTAATGCTAATAACAATTCTAAGAATCATTTTTATGATAATAAGTTTAAGTATAACATAAGAAACCAATTTGCATATTTTGTGATACTGCATTTCATTTATCTGAGAATTGTGGTAAGGCTTATTCTATGAGCTTAGATTGTAAAAAAAGAAATTATTAAGAAGAGAAATGCTTGTTTTCTTTGTCTCAAATGTAACCATCGAGCTAGTCAGTGTAAATCTAAATACAAGTGTCCCTTGTGTAAGAAACGACACTTTGTTTTTTTGCGTCCGGATTTAAATTCCCAAAAAGCTGAGAAAATCTCAAATGGAGATAGTGAAACCAAAACAAGCAATTTAGTTGAATCAATTTTGGTGAACCAGATCACTTTTCAATTTTTAATCGCTTGCTTCAAATTTAACTACATTTATCTTAAATACATTCCATTTAATAAATTATCGTTTCCTTTAATTTTAATATTGGAAAAGCTTACTATTTTTCTTTTTGTCGATATTTTGTCGTTTTCTTTCATTCTAATATTTATTTGGGTAATTTAATAGTAATTATAAAAAAAAGCGCACCTTCGGTAGCTAAACCTGTCCTTTGCATAGAACTTTTTATTGTATAAAAAATTATTTTTATATAATTAATCAGTGTGCACAAAATTTGGAATATTTCATATTCAGTATACGATGAAGTTATTTCTCCAGCGTTGTCGATCTTTTATAAATCAAGTGATACGATTTTTAAAAACAGTAAATAGTAGAAACGGAATTTTTGAAATTAGAAAGTGTGAAAAAAAGGTTATCGAATGTGAAGAAAAAGTATTTTTCAATAAGTGAAAAAGCCAGTTTGGGATAGCTTTCCAATACAACACGGAAGGGCAATTTAGTCACACGAAGGAAAGGCGAGGAGTAACCACATAAGCAAAATTCCTTACCCCCCCCTCCGCCTTCGTACTGGGGACATGTAAAAGGACGACACAGATCAAATTACTTCGTTTTCTCTAGTTTTTAATAGGGGGAAGTAAGGAAGGGAAGAATTAAGGGCGGATTGATGGTGAGGAGACAGTTACAAAGCTTTAGTCTGTCTAGAGGAAATATTTATTACCCTCTGACGTCATTTTCAAACTTTATGATAGCTGTCAAAACATAAATATAAGAAAATAGAAAAATTAGTGCAAAATTGAAAAAATTAAAAACATCTAAGAAGTTCCCAATTTCATATCAAGCGAAATAATGAAAATTTAGAAAAATAACGCTTGTAATTTCTCTTTTATAAGAGAATTTTTTACTTCTGCTCCAAATGACAAGTATTGTATGAGTACTTCGTCCGCACTAAGTATCGCCCCTTCCGCCCTCCCAGTAAAGGGAGCTTTCGTCGATTTTACAACGTTTTTCTGAATTTCACTTGGTGTGTGTGTGTGTGTGTGTGTCATCAAATTTTCGATCGTTAATTTAACCAACTTCCCATCAAGCTAGAGCTTTGAAATTTTGGGAATCGTTCGTACTCGCCTAACAATGCAATATTTAGACGTTTGCGACAAGTTTTAACTAATATTTCAATAATTTTAATAAGTCAAAATATTCTTTCCCCTCGGCACTTTTAGAATTGAGGAAAACATTTCTTTCCCCCTCTGGGAGCACCGGGCACTCCCCACACAGCATGAGGTTATCGTAAACCTTTTGTACTCACAAAGGGGAGATACTATCTCCCCTTTACTATCTCCGAGATAGTAAGGGTTGCTGACTTTTAGTCAGTAATCATTCTCAAGAAAGAAAGTTTCCAATATTTGGCGCCGTGTCTTATCACAATAATTTTTTCTGAATTTTGGTTCCCATTCTTTTTTTAATAGAATGACTTACAAACTTTCAAATGCATGTTTTGATTTTATGAGTATTATGAATTTTTTAATACTCTCACAAATGTCTCTTTTTAAGTGAATTTTAAAGTTAAAAATAACTAACAGTTTTAACTAATATTTCAATAATTTTCTCTAATAAACTTTGCCACCATATAAAAACGTTGTTTTTAAAAACGTTGGTTTTTATATCGAATTATTTACTTTCGGAATCACTCTAAGGGAGCCTTAACTCCGTTTGTATTCCAATTTGCTATTTATAGTGAGGGGAAGGGGGAGTTTAACCAAACGATTGAAAATTAGAGCCTGATATCAACCATACTGCAAATAACTTCGAAGGATTTTTCAATTTTTAAGCAGATGTCATAGATTTTATTGAATAATATTTCAATTGTAGATTTGATCAGTTAAAACGTTTGGCCAAATTTACTCAAACCAAAGTTTTTGAAGATATTTTTTGTATCATTGATAGTGGGAAAGCTGATACTTTGAAAGACAGTGTAGTTAGGGTGTGGAAGTGTAAATGCTGTGAGTATGGTGTTATTGTTGTTTCTCGCATTTTTATTTCTTTCATCCTAATAGTTGGTAGTAAGACAGGGGTTTTAAAATTCTTTGGATTTCGAGGACATCCGGAATAGATTACACTATATATCTATTATCACAGTTGAAGCATTTAGGTGCGGCTCACGGGTTTTATTAAATAATCTAGGATCATAGTTTACTCCGCACTTTAGGCATTTAAATTCCCTGGGGCAGAATCTGGAGTGATTGGGAAAAACTCTGACAGCGGTATTACTAATTGTTTTCTGCTTATGCAGAGGTTGGATTTTGACTGCGAGATGGCCTAAGTGTGATATTGTAAAAATTTCCTTATATGATTCATTTTCGGGAGGTTACCCTGAAATATAGAAAGTGGTAGGTCAAAAGGAGTTGGGTTATAATGAGTGATGTTGTTGCAAATCATAATTTTCTAAAATCAAATTAGAACTTATTTAAAAAATAAGTTTCACTTCAATCTCATACAATACTACAACCTTAGTAACTAAAGCTTCTTTTTAAAATACCACACACTTATAAAACAATAAGATTTCAGAGCTTTATTAGGATTTACAGCACATAATGTAATTACTTAAATAGAGTAAATTAAATGAATTAATTATATATAACTAAACGAAATTAATATATTTGCTTCCCATATCACATATATATTAAATATTCATAATAACTAAGGGAAGAAAGCAGTTCAAAGAAACAATTAGTAATCAATAAATAAGGAAAGGGAAATTCTCAGAGCTCATAAGTGTTTTTAATAGACAAATATTAAAGCACACAATTTGAATAGAACGGAAAGCCGAAAAAAATAAGTCAAAATTAATTATGGGATATATTCTTCATATTCATTTCTTTAATTATAAAACATTATATTTGTTAAAAATTTCGTGCATAATTACATGTAGAAAAAAGAATCAACGTAGCATTAATTTTTATTCTAAAGATAAATTATGAAAACGATAAACACATATATTTTGGAATTTACCTCTTCATTTTAAGAATTTCGAAGGAAATTTGATGTAACAGCCGGAGGAAAGAATTTTTTTAAATTCCCCATTAAAAAAATAAAGTCGAAAAAAAAAAAAATAGAGCCAATAGTGACAAGTAAGTTTTCCAAGTTTCAAGAAGCATTTGTCCGACAACGATTAACTTAAAAGTCCGCTTAAAAAAGTAAATTTGAAGGAAGAAATTTAATCAGAAGTTTAATATAATGCTTTGACAGTCTGCCTCTAAGACGACTTTTTTGATGCTCTTTGTAGAGGAAAATAAATGTTATATAATCAAAAATCATTTAATAATCAAATGTATGAAAATTAAAAATATAATTAATAGTTCATAATACACGCGAAATAACCTCGCTTTTTTATCAAATTAAATAACCGTATTATGACAGTTAAAAAATCGATATCGAATCCATTACATTTGATAGGTAATTGCAGCTTTTTAAGAAATCCAAAGTAAATAAATGTAAATCAATTAAGCTTTTTGGAGAAGAATTTGATTGATTAGCTGTTTGCGTTTATGGGATATAGAGCAACCAAAGCTATTGGTCCCTGCAGGAATTCCACATTAACAATTCTTTTAACAGTTTTCATTATATATATAGAGAGAGATTGATTGTTTGTTAACGAACTGCTTAGTTAATTTTCTGCTTAAAAGTAGCCAGTTGGCCATATATAAGGGTCTCTCGTAATTTTGAAGAGTGATCAAAAGAAGAGGACAACACCTGAAACGATACACTACATTCCAAACTTCCTCGCCACGCGTATTTGAAACATTTGAGCCAAGACAGTTTAAAGTTCGCAAAACGATGAATCCACACACACGCCTATGTGAAATTAGAAAATGTAGGAGGTGCAACTGTCACCTCCTTACGATGCAAAACTCCAAATTAACAAAAAAAAAAAAAAAAAACAATATCTCAACAAATCCATTATTAATAGTGCCACAATGGGCCTTAACCCTACATATATTGAAAAAAAAATACCATTTATGTATTTTGTTTTATTCTTTACATTTTGTAAGATTTAAATAGACCAAAGGCTTTCGGTGAATATACTGATTACAAGTCGCCAACTCGGCAGAAAAAAAAATCTGAATTTTATTATTAACGTTGCCACAGTTGGCTTTAACCCTTCAAATGTTGAAAAATTAGTTTTTATTTCATCTTAAGTTTTTTCGTTTTATTCTTCATAAATTGTAAGATTTTAAAGATCCATTGGATTTCGTTCAATACATTGAATTACAAGCCGTTAATTTATCTGGAACAAATCAGCAATTTTATTATTAATAGTAACAAAGTATTCTTTTAAACAACAATTTTCGGGAAAATTCTTTTTGTACCAATTAAATAATTTGTTTAATTTTTCATATTTTTTAAGATTCAAATGGTTTGGATACATACATTGATTTTCATATTTCCCAACAGATAGAGGAACTGATAGCAAGAAACTCAGCTTAGCAGATAGTATTGAAATTTTATATCTTCAAGGGAGTAGATTTTGAGGAGTTAATCCTAGGTAGATGATGCACATAGAATATTCAGTCTCAGAACCGATCCTAGATCCATTTGTTAACACTGCACTCTAAGAGGAACCCTCGAAAGCATTACGATTAATAGTCCTGTACTGGGTATTTGTCACTTAACTACAAAGAATTATCAGATCTGATATGTTTATTAATTGGGTTATAGATTTCTTTGTTTTTTTCTTATTCGAAATTTTAAGTATTGGTCACATGACATAAAAGGGTAGAATAACAGTTATAACGTGAAAAACCTTCTTAGGACAGGCTTTATGAACTTTATAAATGTTTACAAGTATAAATTTTATATTGAGTTAAATTTTTGAATTTGGTAGAGCGTGAGTCATCCATCCTATATCCATCCTTAAATAATAATGCTCAACGATTGTGATATTCCAAATTTTTCAGATTTAGTTATTACAACACAATGCTTAATTTTGGCAGTTCTATTTAAATGAATAGGTATATTATAAATTGTTGCACTAAGTAAAATATATGAGAAAAGCAGGGGAGAGTTATTATCAATCCGTAGTCTAAGGTATTTAAATTTCTTGACGACTCTCACAAAATTAATGTAACCTTTAAAAAGATAATTTCTGTATAGATTATATTACTATATATTCCATGGCTACGAGAAGAAAAACGTCTGTAGACAAATGCATGGGTTTTATTGTGTTAAAAGTTTTAAGGTCGGATAATTCTTTAAACCTTAAATTGCGTATTTCACTCGCATAAATTTTTGAAACTTATTTCTGGTCTTACCTTGAGAAATCATAGTTATCTCATTAGCAAAGACTCGTAATAGAAAATTGTCTGAATTTAATTAAGGCCAGAATTTTAAAATAAACATTCAGAGGGTTAGGTTCAATTCTTGGGATAGAATAGATAATTATTTATGTTCAAACAGTTGCAAGTTACTGTTTGACGTCTTAAAATAATTATATATAAGTACTTTTTTTTAAAGTTATATATATATTAGTAAATAAGCTATGAATTTCATTAAAAGGACTAACATTTTCAAGAAAGCCAAATTGGTATGTTTATATAATACTATATAATATTAATATATGTTTATATAATAATCTCTTTGCACGTGCTAATTGAAATATATAAGAAAATATGCTCGAAGCATGAACTTTTTTTAACCAGGACCAATTTTTATATAAATTTTATATATTATTTTAAGAACTATAAAATTACCTTCCGAGGAAATAATTATTTAGTGAATGAAATTACAAAGACAAAAATATAAATTGAAATGCAAGGAAGGTTGGGATCTGTAATACTTTAATATAAGAAATATTTTTTTAGTTTTGATTAACATTACAAATTTTCCTTTTACAAAGTTACAACCTCTGACAATTTGTAATGAAGTTATAACTAATTATGTAACATATTATGTTATGAAGATAAATTATAGCTGTGGAAGAAAGCAATTCGTTATATAAGAAACAGAATACTTTAGGAATAGTAATTTTTTTCTATTTATGCAGGATACATACCTATTATGCATACCTATTTTTGCGACCCACTCCCTTATAGGTAATCAGTACATTACTTTAATTTCCAATATTCTAAATCAACTCTTGAGTGTGTAAGAGATTTTAGGTTTTGATTACGTTAGTGAATCAACAATGAATGTTCCTAAAAAACCAAAAATGGAATCGGCAAATTTTGCATAAATTTCTATGAATATTCTACCAAACTTTAGAATAAATTAAATGCAGTCAACAGTGTTTGCCTCAGCAAGGAAGGAATAGTTTAAAACACCAATTAAATACATAGGCCTCATATCTTCCCGAATTCGAAGAATTCTGCTGTCTTCTCATTTAGATAATGGAAGAATTCACACACTTGAATGTAATACGATCAATGACGATGGAATGCTGTGAATCTCCTTCCTTAAAGAAGGAACATTTTAGCGATAAATTGAAAAATGTGGCAATCTTAGATTTTCGTTCTACCATCTGTCCAAACATGATAACCCTAAACTTATCCATCCCGTCTGAGGCTCATTCTCTCTCTCTCGATAATCGTCAATGTTTTAGAAGTGCATCTGAGAAAACTTTTCAGGTTGCGACAAAAAGTGGATAGGGAAAATACTTTTCAACAGGTGATGGAATCAACTGTTTGCGGAGAAGGGATAGGAGTTGGCTTTGAGTCACCAAACCGATCGATATTTTGAGCTACATAAAACGACGGTTAGCTTCGGAATGGAACATTTACTCTAGATTTCTTATAGCGGTCAAAAAGATCGCACTATTATTAACATTACACACGTCAATAAACGTACATTTTTCCATTCCAAAGTATGGATCAGTATTAATCACATGTTTCCATTATCCTAAATTTAGCTTTTCTTTCATTGTGATGTCTCTGAAAATTTTTCATTTAATTAATAGATTTTTGTTTTTAAATTTATAATTTTAAAATATTTAGTGAATAAAAATAATTTTCATATGAGTTATAGTAATTTTACTGGTTTTTATCGATTTCTTTTAATATGTAGTGCGTTAGGTATTATTGTAGGAATTTATGATTGATATTTTGAATTTGTTTGAGATGTGATATTTTGTGAATTATTATATTTGGATGTTTCGATAATATATATATATATATATATATATATATATAATTTTAAACGTATATATTTTTTAATATTTGATAAATAAAAAATATTACGCGTAATTTTTAATATCATCTAATACTATAATACACTTAACAATTTCAACATTAGAACGTATATTTAAATCATAAAATTTTTATAGTATAAAAATAAAACTTTAATCTTAACATTTATTAAATATTAGAAAGTAGTTTTTTTAATGTTATTAGAAAGAATTTTTTTAATGTTTGAAAGTAAATTTAAAGGCATGAAATTTTTAACTTAATGTTAGAAAGATAACAATAATCATTTAAGTAACATTTTTAAGATAGAAAATAAATTTTAGAACATACAATTTCTTAAAAAATATATAAAGAGTTAAAAAATATTTAAAAATATTTTTGTAGAAAATAATTTCAGATAAATTCAAGGAAAAATATAAGATTTTTTTACTAAAGAAATTAAAAAATAATGTACAAACTTATGTCCAAACAAAAGTATACTTCGAATAGAGTGTAACCACATTTACATACAACAAAATCAGAGTTAACGAGTAGAAAATATATTACTTGTTCATTAAATTATGAAATTAGAATATTGTTTTAAAAATTCTTAATTATTTTCATCGAAAGAAATTGTAGAAATATCAACTATTGTCTTATAAAATTAAATATTGGCTGAATAGTAATTTCTATAATAACATCTCTACAGTTAAGTATAAAAAACTTATACTGATAAGTGATTTTAAATGAAAAAAAATCATTCATCATATTTTGTAACACATACTCTTAGTAAAATTTTATTTTGAAAGTTATTTATTTGAATTCCAATGTGTTAATTAAATTTCTTTTCATATATACGCAAGAGTATTAATTACATGAGAAGAGTAAAATAGAATGTTTTTTCTGCCTTTGATACAATTTTCAAGAGTAATGAACAACACACCTTGAGAATATTATATTTTTTTTTCGAAATGCTTCAGTTTTACTTGTATCTTACTAAACTTTCAATTTTCATTGTTAATAGATCTTGAATGTAATGAAAATAAATGAAGGAAAGTATTTAAAAAAAACTCATCACACTTATCCATCTAACAAAAGTTTATAAATTAATAATTCCGGAGAATTCAAAAAATGAATATTTAAAACTACTCTTATTAAACAACATAAACCATTCTAAATTTAAAAAGAGAGGAATAAAAATCCAATAAATAATCATTAACATAGATGATTTCCAATTTGCTCACATTTTATAAAATGTAATATTCTGTCTCTAAAATGCTTTATTTAGGAATTGTTTGTATATGAGTTAATAAAATCGATAACTGAAGATCAAACAAGTTTATGTTTTATAATGACCATTTAAAACAAATATAAATCCATTTTTTACATTCATACTCTCGTATACTTCGATGAAGCCATAATGTTTTGACATACAACACAATCTAATTAAACAAAAAAGGAAACATTACTGAAAACATATTATTTTATGCACTTACACATCGAGTCAATGAGCTCGTAATGTTTTTTGTGTGCTTTGTTTTCAACGAATTCTCGGAATCTGAAGATAAAATAGCGTTTATCGTCATATGGTAGTAAGTAAAAATTCAATACATATTAATAAAACGCATAGTTTTAAAAACTAAAATCAAGAAACTAATTCTAATAAGCATTTAGTAATAAAAGAATCTAAATGAATTATTATGCATCAACACACAAAATATTCTGTTTTTAAGTAATAATTAGACAAAGTGAAAAAAAAGGAATCTTACAGAAGGTAGTATTTTCGTTAAAGTGTTCTCTAAACTTAAAAAAACACATGTAAAAAAGTTGCAAATATATTCAATACACGACTGTTAGTTTTAAAGTAAATAGTCTGAACGAGTCAGACTATTTACTTTAAAATAACAGTCTAATTTACTCAATAATTAATGTTGTTGGACTCATTTTCTGTTCATTTAAAATTTGTTCGAAAAGAATTGTGGAAAATTCTAACTTGATATTCAAATATTTATAGCAAGGAATAGTTTTTCAGTTAAAAAGTATAAAATATTTTTTCAATAACTAATAGATAATCAATGTAAATATTCTATAATTCAAAGATTTTATTCAAACATTTTTGAAAAATTTAATCAGATTAAAATATTTATTTTAATTAGAAAGAAAAAAAATTAAATAATAATATCTATCTGTGTACTTGAGTGGGGGAAAAACATTTAGAAAATGCTTCTCATTCATTTATATTAAAACAGTTTTATAAATAAAAGGGGAAATATATAATAAAAATTATATCCAATTTTATGTTTAAAAATCAAAAACTTCCTTCTAATATATTCAGATTAAATTACCTCTATTATTTAAAACGACAAAAAATGTATAAATTAAAAAAAGCCATTTTGGAAACATGACGCGGAAAAATCAAAAATTGCTTCTAAACTCC
>BMAW01131838.1:200136-248843 GCA_019974015.1 Nephila pilipes
TTTCTATCAATAGAAGGATTTTTTTTTCTTCATTTCTATCAATAGAATTGGGTGAGTTTTGAAAAATTACTTTTACAGGTCTTGTGTGTTTTCTCTTATGTGAACCTCATGAAACGTACTAGTGAAGAACAGCTATTTACACAGAGAGAGCGAATGCTATATTTACTTTGATAGCTATTTTTGTATTAATGTGAATGGTGTTAATCTCTTTTTCCAAAATTGCAATGATAAAGCAAAGGTTTTGATCGCAAACGAATATATGACTAACTAGCGTAGTCAAAATACATTTTTTTTTTCTTTTAAACAGAAAATTTGAATAACTTAAATGTCTCATTCTATCGGTGACGAAATTTAAATCATAATTAATCTTCATTTTGAGTGGAGTGCATGCTCTGGACAGTTCGTCATTTTCTTCCGGATATTTTAAAACGCACTCTCTCAAATTCCAAAATCTTGCAAGAGCACTTCTTTTGGAAAATAAACACACAAAATAATGAAGGGGTAATTCGCCGTCCTCTTCCATTTCTTTCGAGAAAAGCTACAGAAATCTTCGTTGGTTCAGAGCTCGAGCTAGCATTTTGTTTTTACAGCGTGCTACAGGATCAACAACCGAAGACAAATTTAAGTCCTTGCTACATAGTCCTAGCTTTCTTGATGCATAATATATTAAAGCACTTACCTTTCCATATCTTTTTGGATATATGTAACAATGTCTTTTATTCTGCAAAACTTTACTATCCAATTTTGCCCAATCTACTTTGTTAGCTTCAGTTTCATTTTTAAGTTATTTAATTATGTCCTCACCTGTAATTAAAAGCTAGACGATGCATATCAAGAAATGCTGCTTCGATATCAAACGTTCATGTAACGCACAAATATGCTTAACTGTGCATTGTCTGTAATATCGCAGCTTACTTTCGAAGCAAGTGACAACTATTCACCATATCGCAGACTAGTGACAATTTGTCACTTGTCACTTGCTATGAAAGAAAGCTGGAATATTTTTTTTTCTATGAGGAAATCCGTTCGCAATTGTAAAACGACAGGACATTTGCTGATGAAATAACTATACAGTTTTTTGAAATGACGGGCCAGATTAAAATTATTTTGACACTTATTCACAACTTTCACATATAAAACAAGCATGCATGGAAGAATTTTAACATGTAAACGAACATTGCTTTTCCAATGCAGTATCAAAATTGCGAATTCTAATATTTTCTTCATGTTTTCTTTCCGATTTTAAATGGTTACTCATTAACATAGTAAAAAAATTTCTCTTTAAAACAATCATCAACTTCAAAAGTTAAAAAAAGTAATAAAAATGATTAACGTTGTGTTCGGCTCTTTAAAATCATCTGAGCCATAGGAATAGAGAAATAGAGAGTCGCGCTTTCATATCGAACAAACGAACCGCACTCTAAAGCAAAGCAACTAAAATCACTTACCTAGGCCAGTGACCACGCTGTTTAACGAATCTTTACAATTGTGTCAGAAAAATCAGACTTTTCCTCCGGAAATATTGATTTGGTACCGTATGAGTTTTTGATTATTTTCACAAAGTTGCTGAATGCGAAATTGTTATTTTTCAAAAATTTTTTATTCAAATTTCAAGAAGTCCTTACGGGCTGCTATTAGGACTCCACTATGGCATTCTGGTCGCGAATTCACCATTCCTGTTTTAGTGTATCATCGAAATACCTATTTATTGAATTCCTAGACATTGTCTTAACATTTAGATTTATCAGTGGTTGTAAAGAATAACTTAATGTTTTTATTCATCTGTTCTTATTTACTCTTTGGTAATTAACATCTGTATTTAAACACAAATATCAGGTGAAGCAACTTCGATTGATAAAAATATTTAGCTTGTTTATTTTTAAGAAATATTTGTTTCAGAGAGATCTGACAATGAAATAATAACACGTAATATTTTTCGGCTATCTTCTTCTACGTATGATTCTTCTTATATGAATTCTTCTGGCACTAAGAGACAAAAAAGGTTTTGGGAATAAATACTTAAATTGTAAGCGTTGAGTAAGAGATTGTTTCAAATAGATGGAAAAATGAAGAGCAAGAGAAATGTGTCGTGAGAACGCAAGATTCATTAACGCTTCCTTCACTTATAAATCCGGAAGGTACTAGAGCAATATATGATTGATTCACAAACGATGTTTGTTAACGACGTGTCTGTATAACTGTATAAATTTGCCAGAGTATGTCAAACTGAAATACATATATTTACCATCTGTTCAAATTATTATAAACGAGGATATATATATATATATATATATATATATATATATATATATATATAATATATATATATATATATATATATATATAATATATATATATATATATATATATATATATATATATATATATATATATTATATATATATATATATATATATATATATATATATATATATATATATATATCTAATAGATATATATATATATATATATATCTAATAGATATATATATATATATATATCTAGAAAATATATGACGTGTGTAGTAGATGTATGCAATTATTCCTAGATTTAGATGTAATATCCATGATTTCATGATTTTTTCAGGCCTTTTTTAAAAGCATGGTCATTTATATCTATTTAGATCATATTATATACAAACTCTTATTACACAGAGGTAAGATGAACATGAGAAATGCTAAAGCTAACAGCGCATGCAGAAAGAGAAAATGTATATCTGATTCATCTCTGAATTCTATTTCCGGAAACATTGTCTGATTGTTACATGACATTAAGTGTTCTGGAAGTTTCCTGCCAATTTGATGGTAAAACTCAAACTTTTCATTCCATTGCATGATATTGCGTCTTTCAACAGTTAAGGCAATGATTGGTATTTCAGCTAGATGGTTGTTGAATGTTTACAAAAGCAAAAACACAATTCAGCAAAATATTACAATAAATTCTGTATTACATTAAATTCAAGTAAATTATTTCTGCTCTAAGAAAATTGAAGATATTTAACCAAAACGAAAACCCATAGTTTTGTGGGGGACTCAATATAATAAAGGCTTTAGCAGATCATTGAGTCGAGCTTTTCTGTTTTAAAGGTTATAAATAATAAACTTATATATATTTTCAAATGTCACTAACTGATAAGAAAATGGGAAAGGAAATTTACAAAAAATAAGTTCATAGCCTTTAGCGATAGATAAATGGACAAAACTTTTATTTTGATCATGCACTATAAAGAATATTTAAGTAGTTTCTCTAATAAAGTTTAAAACGGTGTTTAATTTATACAATGAGTGAAATCATAATTTTGTAAACAACTACGAAAAGTCATTGAATTCGCTAATGTTAGAATTCAGTCTAGAGTTGTTCAGAATATAAAATGCGATTATCGATTCAACAACTTAAGTCTCTGTATCAAATGCGGAGTGTTATCTAAAATTGTTCTCATTAATAGGCTTATGTGAAGGTTTTCCTTACCATCTGATCTAATGGTGATTACTAAAGGCCACCGGTTGTAATAGAAATTTTTTTCAGAAAAATTGCCAAAACTAAAGCAACGGAAATTATTTTTTTTTTCATCTGTTATTTGGTTACAGGAATAAATGAAAAAAAGCTATTTACAAAAAAATATGACAACTTTTTACTGCATGTGTGCGCGATATTTTATTTTATAATATTTTTAATTCTGACTTTTTTTCTGAAATTCTTTTTCACCATTTAATTTCATTTTTCTACAAAACAGACTTATTATTCCAATTTTTTGATTCAAATAATATGAAATAATACTCATATTTTGCTAAACTTCTAATTTGGTGTAAGAGTTCCGTTTTATCAAATTCTATTGTTTAAAATAATTCTGAATAGATAGGAGGATTTTATAATAATAGACATTTTTTAGAAAAATACGCATGCCCGACATTATTGAAACATAAACTCTTTCGATGATGAGCTCTTTCAAAATCTATTTATGGAACCAAAATAGCTTTATCAAATAAAAACAGTATTTTTTATTTCAATGTGTCTGATGTAGCCAACTAGTCACGATAGCGTACTCGTGGCTTGCGGTTTTCGTCGATTCGATCCTTCATCCCACTAAAGACCCTCCATGTAGCCGGTGCTGAGGCACGTTAAATCTGTCGAGGCCCAACGTCCTTCCTTCGGCGTGGTATGGAAGTTAGGAAATGGGGATCCAACTCAGATGTAGTCCTCGTCTCTTGAGCCTAGCTCAAAATTACGAGGTCCTTCGCCAAAAGCCCTCGTGCTGCTTCTAGTGAGGCGTAAATAAAACCAATCGGATCTTATTTCAATGATTATAACAATTAGGTCATCATATAAGTGGAAACACTTTCAGGACTTTCGAAAGACAGAGGACTAAATGAAAAGCTTCAGTAATATAGAGTCTCAATATAGCTACTGTTACTGAAAATAAAATTATTCTAAGACTCCATTCTCATTAAAATTTCAGAATCATTCCTTTAACTCGCATTTATATTTGGGATACTCCATGACCAACCCAGTGAAACATATACTCATTAATCCACAAGGAATTTTCCCAAATCAGTATTCAGCAGTAAGTAGAAGCGAAGCATCACTGCAGTGCAATCCAGCAGCAAAGCACCCTCTTAGAAGAATTGTAACAGAAAATTTGAATTCATTTTTTCCAAGTTTCTGCTCAGTATGCATTGATTCAAGCTAGAAGAGCACCTCCGTTCATCATCACATAAATGCGATCAGATTTTCCCGTACCTATCACTTTTTTTTCTTTTATATTTTCAGGATCCAGCAAAGTTTCAGAAGACATTTTTGATTCATAATACTTTACCCTGTTCTTAATTCTTAAATTATTATATAAACCTTATTTCTCAAACATATATTATTGGGAAATGTAACTCTTCTTGTTCCAATCTATGTGCTACATCAAAAATGTAATTATACTATTGTGTGGATATGCGCAAGCAATTATTATTATTGCTAATTTCCATAGTAAGACCATTAATTACTGTATTCAGTTCTAACGGTCCTCATGCCACTCATTACTGTAAATAACTCTGAGTAGGAACTAAAACTGATGAATCAGATTTTTTGCATGCGTACCCTTAAAAATTCATTATCATTCTAAAGTATTGTGAAAAATCTGTGTTACGTAAATGTCTATGTGATACTTTGTTAAACAAACGTTACATCCATTCAAATTTTGATTAGAGGTGGTCTAACTCAGGTATCATCCTCATCACTAGACCGAGGTTCAGAATTAAGAGGTTCGTTGCCAATAGTCCTCGTGATGCTTTTAGATGACGTTCATAAAACCAAATCGACATTGGTTGTTGAATGGGAAACATTTGTGTAATTAATAACATTTTTTATTATTTTAGATTAGTCGCATTGGATAAATTTAAACTTTTGGAATGATTTCTTCATTGCGAAGTCAATTTTTATTTTTACATACTTTTTTGAAGGTGTGACAGCAATTTAAGTTTATTATTGAAAAATATATATGTATGCATATACATATTCTTTGTAAATAAGATTTTCAGATTTTTCTTTCTAAACTGACAAGCAAATGATTCAAGAATCAGTTTTCAAGATAACTTATGGAATGTAAGTATTCATGTCATTTGTTTTTCTTATTCATGTTATTTGTCTTCCTAATTTTTTCCTAAACAGTGTATTTATTTCTAGGATAATGCATGTCCACACACATAATACGATATTTCAATGCTGCATGATTAAATTATCATTAATTATTTTATTTCAGTCTCTTACACAAATAGAAATAATGGGTATCAATGATATTGGCAATGTAACAGGTTTTATATATGTATTTAATATAATTATTAATCTCAAAGATTTCTACTGTGTAAGAAATAAGTGCTTTAATAAATATGAAAAATGTTCCTTGATTAAAATTAAACTCTAAATTTTCAGCGCATAATTTCTAAAAATGGCAAAACTTTTTTTTTTTTCAAAAAAAATAAAACTAAATTTCCAAATTTTATTTTACTCCTTGTTCACAACAAGTTTACCAAATGCGAGAAAATTATTCAAAATATTATATGTTGAAGTATATGGATTCCTGTTCATGGGTCCAGGGAGTCTGAAAAAGATCCTGGAACGATTTCAGGAGGTCTTTGAAATTCCACTGCAAAAAAAAAATCATTCCATCATGTGTAATTGTGTGCAGTTAATGCATTACTTCCAATTATATTCTTATAATGTCTGTTAAATTATCTTTTCTGTAAAAATAATTCTTCTGCAGGGAAGACAACACAATACAAAAATTACCACATATACATGAAGGAGAAAAAAACTCTACTAAGTCATTACTATTCAGGGGTTCAAACTCTTCTTTGTGCAGCAACTGCAATTTGGAGTGTTACTCGGGATTACATTTGATGAAATTGAACATTGTTTGCAAATAAATTCTATCGTCTACATACCATTAAAAGACTAGTAATACTTAACTAAATTAGATTCTTAATTTAGCTACTTGCAATTTAATTCGTGTTTTTATTAATGAAATGCAGTACTAAAAGAAACAATGTGTGTTTCTGCAATTGAAATCTTTTGAAACAAAAATTATTAAAATGCAATTATATTTGCTAAAGTTGTATTCAAATTCTTTATTTGTAATTTATTTTCTACATATCAAAAAGAAATTCTAAAATAAAAATAATAATATTCTGCATCTGAAGAAATTAATTTTTAAAAATAATTTTTAATAAATCAACTGCTTAATTACGAAATATATATGCACTATATGATTAAAAGTGTCTGCACAATTCTTGTAGTTCAGGATTCTGTCAGTGACACCAAAGTATAACTCCCAGGTTAGTATGAAAGATGTCAGGCGTGTTTGTAATTTTAGTTTTAAAGCAAGAAAGTACGAAGGGAGGAAAACACTTAATAATTGTTTTTGAATGTGGCGAAATGTTTGACATTATTTCGCAGTGAAGAAGTCTGTTCATGAATTTTCTGCAACGTTAAGAGTGTTCCGTTCTACCTTTCATTCAAGAGCTACTGTAGCCCAGTGGTCATGGTTTCGGAATCGTGACGGAGCGGTTTTCGTTCAGTTGCGGTTCGAGCCTTGGTCACTAAAGACCCGCCGTGTAGACAGGGATGATGCTCGTTAAATCTGTCGGAGCCCAAAGTCCCCCCGTTGGCATGATGTGGAAGTTAGGGGAGGGAGTGCCAGCTCTGGTATGGCCCTCGTTACTTGACCGAGGTTCTTAATTACGAGGTCCGTCGCCAATAGCCCTCGTGTTGCTTCTGTGTGACATTAAAAAGACTAAACAAACAAATTGATACGCTAAAAATAATTCTTATCGACATCGAAAATTATTTTCATATGAAAAGAAAATGTCAGCCATTAGTCACAAAAAATTAGATGTTTGAAAAATACGACATAATTTTTGAGTCTCGCACTGAATTTTAGACACTTACTCATTGAGAAAATTATTATAACTTTATGCATGTCTCAAGCGTTTAGAAGCAATTTATGCCTGAGCCAGCAGTGCTTGGCGGAGATTTTCCTTCACGTGGTGTGACCGACATACTTTCTTATTAAATCGTTTTTCATTCAACGTGTTAAGTTTGAATGAATTTCACTACATAACGTTCATTCTATTGAATATTTATAATAAGAGAAATTTTACAGGCATATATAAGTTTTTTAAAGTCAATACTTTTGCTAAATATAACATTACTTGATGCATAAAAATGAATTTATGATTAAGACGAAGCTCGGGTCATAAGTGAATATAATCTCGGTTCGATAATATTTCAGTATCGGATAAACCATCTAGAAAAACCGATCTCATATCTGTGTAAAATTGTTGAATGATTTAGCATAAAAAATCATTGGCCATAATAAAAAATCATTTTTTACCCTCGTACATCTGAACTATATTATTTAAGACGAGTGAGGTAAAACTAACCCTACACTCCGTCGCAAGAACTTTTTATCCGACGAAAAATACATGAAGTTATTAAAAAGAGCAAATCTGTGAAACGCTTAAGAATTATTTATCGTAAGCAATACTATCATACAACATAATTTAAGAGATATTGTAATTCAGCATTATAGTAGGCTCCTAGAATATCATTTTGCACCCAATTACAGAGTCGGGCAATATAATACAAAGGTCAAGCACGTTCGTTCAGTTTTCTTGGCGCAAATATGTAATAGGATCCAGTAAAAAATTATTTTTATCATAGAGCATCATTTAGATTTTGGTTCCCCTTACATGAATCTGTATTGATTTCTTCGAATATTGCAGTTGCTAAATACTAAAAAAAGTAACCAGAAGTTACTTTTTAATCAATAAAAGTGGGCAGAAGTATTAGCATGTTTCTAAGTGAATAAAAAGTTAGTTTTTGTCTCCACATGGCGTTTTTTGATATGAATCAGTCGTTTGGGTATAAAGACGTTTAAGAAAAAAAAACATGTTGACATAAAATGAAAATGAATATTATTCCAATCCTGTAGGGTTTTTTTTTAACTTTCGCTTCCCCCAGCAATACGATTCAGAGTTTATTATAGTATTTTCTCGAATTCGTAAAGTGCATTGGACCATTTTATTTCTGAAGTGTAAAATAAATATACAGATTTCAATCTATGCAACTAAATTCTTTCCAAATGATAACCTGGTGAGATTTAAGACACGTGTGAGGAAGTAGTGTAGAAAAGAGGAAAATGTGTTGATATCTGAAGAGGAAAAATATATATCGGCTTTTTTTTTCCAAAAATCTCCAATTTCAAATAGAATCGAAATATTTTTTTTAAATTTAATGCAAATATAGAATTTCAAATGAAATATATATTCTATGAAATATACATACTGTAACTCTCCAAGTGTCTTACGTGTTTGCGTAAAGCTATTCTTAAAGCGATCGCACTGCTAGCGGTCGCAAAAATATTTCCTTTTACAAACGTTTTTGAAAACCCAGAATTCCATCCATTTCCCCTTTTAAGACGTGGGTGGTCGGCAACACTCCCTAAGATAGGATATTTTTATAACTCAGTTCGGTTTCTGTACGTAAGTGAAAAGCAATTTTGTTACCTTCGGTGAATCTTGTAAGACATATTGTTACGTCGTGTGGGGTTCAGATTATTCAGATCAGATCTAGAAAGTTGTTCACCCGTTCTGTTGAGTTTCAATAAAAGTATTTCGACAAATGAGGAAAAAGAAAATATTGCTTGAAAAAAATGGTGAACAAATGACGTGTTTCGGATACTGATGTGGATACAAATGCCTAGATTTTTCGACTTCACTTTTCAGAGACCGCTTGAAATACTTGTAATGATTGCTTGAGTTTTTTCTAAGGTTAAAATGTAATGATGGGTTCCCTAAAAGAAAACGAAATTTGGCTTTGACAAATCCGGACGCTTGGTTCTATTGTGCTGAAAAGATATAGTCTTACATACCATCTCCCTCATGGATCGGTGTCGAAATTTTGATGGAATTAGACATTCTCGAGACGTTACGGTGATTCATTACGTTAGGGTTGTGCTGTTTACTGTGATTTCTATCGATAAAATGAATTTTTAAAGGCAAAAGAACTTTTTATAACTATGTTGTATACTTTTAATACGGTTCTTTTTATCTCTATGAATTAAAAAGCAAATACGAAATAGCAAAATTTAACAAGGTAATAATATAATTTCTCTTTTTGTGCAAATAAACTAAAATATTCACTTAATTAAAGAAATATCAAAAAGTATATAAAACATATATTTTATGTACAGTAGCACAAACTTAAAATTATCAACTAAAATGAAGGATGAAATGACGTATTAATTTAAAAAAAATATGAAAATATTAGGTTTAAAAACTCAACGCACAAGTAAGATATCTTCATAAAATACGTTATCTTATATTTGACATTCAACAGAAACTGCACTAATTTCTAATTTCTTTTTCATTTCATATTAAATTATCAGTTGTAAATAATTTATTTAATTTGGACATTGAAGCCGTTTCTGGATTGTTTTTCTTATTGGTATCCATAGGCTTTGTTATGAAACTTTATCCAACACTCGCAAAATAAAACGAACCTTTGCAGATTGTACATTTAACCAAAGAAATGTCGTTTTAATTGCTGTCTTAATAACAGGTAACTCATTGCGAAATACTAGTTAAAATCTTTTTTACTCCTCTTTCAACTACTCATACAGCTCAGTAAAATAAAGAATTAAATAACTAAATAATTGCGCAAGTAATATTTAGCTAAAATTTATAACAAATTACTTTCGTTTGCTTAAAGAGAAATCCGAAATGATAAGATCATGTTTGGTAAGCAAAAAATAATGGTTGGAATGAAATAGAATTCCCTACTAATTAAGCGACTCCAAACTTTCTTTTATTATAAAAACTGCGTTTAGATGGGAATGGGTTAATAAGAATTCATTAAAAGTTTGTATAAAATTGCCGTTATAGTTTATATAGATATTTAGGAGTCCAAAATGATTCAAAGGTATATTTTAACAGTGAAGGTTTTTAAAGGAACACGGTTTGCGAAAAAGTACAAAACTATCAAAAAAGTACGGTTGGTTACCATAGCTACTTTTACTCGCAACAATTAATTGCAATTCCAATTGTACAAACCTTTGTTATTAAAATGTATGAAAAATTACGCTTCTTATTTTGTATTTCTATTTTTTATATTTTTTCCTGAAAACTAATTGTAAGAGTGTAGCTCCTCAAAACTGCAGACCCCTTAGCTTTTGCACAGCTCGTTCCTGCCTTAGGTCGACTCTTCCCTATCGAATGAAAATTCCGTATTCTCTTCACGATTATTGTATTACAGATTGATTTTCTATCAGCTTTATATATAAGTTTTATACCTTCTACATTAATCTGTTGACAGTGTACACTCCTGTAAAGAAGTTTGAATTTAAAATTACAAGACTTTTAACATTTGCGACAATATCAACACTACCTATTTTTATTAATCTCTTAATGGATTAAACTATTACTATATTATATTGAAACTTTACTTAATATTACGTATAATATAACAAACAAAATTCGAATGGAATTTTAAAATAATTATTTCAAAAAATATTTTAGATATGATCATAACTTTTAATACCGAAGTTTTAGCATCTCAGCTAAGCTTTCGAGTAAAAATTTTATTTAATATTCACTAAATTGTTCAGCATATTATTTTCTCAAAACGTGCAGTTTTCACAATTGAATTTTACAAAGCTTACAGAATGAATGAAAATATGTTAGCGATAAAATTTATTAAAATTTGAATTTAATAGTTTAAATGTTCAAAAAATTTATGTATTTATAGTTTATAACTTTTTAACTGTGCATACGCCATACATATAAATTTTTATCTTAATTTCAAATGAAGATTTTCAGGTTAGATTTTGTGAAGTTTCCAGTTGTGTATTATTAAGATTACGAAAAATGTCCGGGAATGAGTTATTCTCTAACAGAACATAAATTAAAAGGGATTTTACACATATGGATAATTCTCAAATTTGAATCTTCAATATATTAGTAATCAAAAGTATCTGCAGAAATGTACGTTGTCACTTTCGCATATAAACAAGTATAAATGTGTGCAGACGCTTTTAATTAAATACTAATTATTCGAAAAATTATTTTTGAAAACTATAAATGTGATAGGAAAACCGTCATTCATTTTTTCTTTGAAGAAACTGCGGTTCAGCCATTTAAAATTTGTATGTATTTCAGAACTTAATATTATAAAATTAGAGGGATCTTATGCAAGCTATCCTGAGAGACCCGACTTTGAAATTATTTAAAACACTAATAGATTCAAAAAGTTAGTTTTTGTTGTTGTTATTTTTATTAATGCATAATAAATTTTTCCGAGTAATGTAAGAGAGAAGCTTCAGTGTTATTCATTTGTAACACATGAAAAGTTTGAAACTTTGCTGATTTTGAAGCGTTTTTTTTTTTATTTTATTTTTTAATTCCTTAGAATGAAACAATCATTATTTTAAATATTGATAATAGCGATTAAAGTAACACTAATGAAACAACAGAATATATTCATTGTTTTCATACATTCTTTGAATTTAAAAATATATATTTTACAGATATATGTTTAGCGATATTTTTAGAGATTTATAGATATATTTTAAGAACTTGATTTTTTCTAATAATTTTTACATGAGGAAAAAAAAAATTGAGTTTTTAGCAATAAAAAGGAAACACAGGAAAAGTTATTTATTTAACTAGGTAAAATGGCAGATTTCCTTCACTGTCCAGATTTGTTAAAGCTTCAAATCATATTAATTAAAAAAAATGTGAATAAAATCTATTTTATCTATGTGATGGAACTTCAAATTATATCAGACATTGATTTGCTTTTACATTGATTTAAGTAAAATGGTTATATATTATGGTAATGGCACAAATTTTACAGGTACTGAACCTTTGCTAATATCTATAAATTGGAATTTTATATAACAATTCAGTATTTCTCAAAGAATTATTTGAAAGTTGAGTTCCTCAGTTTCACCTTAGTGGGGAGGCTGTTGAGAAAAATTAAGTAGAATGATCAAAGGAATTCTTAGAAAGACAGTTGGCAGATGTTCTTTGAAATTTGAAGAAATGAGTACAGTATCTGTAATGTTGAAATTGTTTTGGAAAATCGTTCTTTCAGATATGTTTCGGATGAAATAGAATATTTAACACACACCACTAACTTCATCAATGATTTTAAGAAACTTAAAATAGTCTGCAACACATGATTTCGATTCCATTTCTTTAAACAGGAGGCATAAATACAGACAAATGGAGTTTGTTTGTATTTATGCCTCCTAATTTATGCCTAATGATGCCTAATTCATGCCTAATGAAAGGATTTTGATTTAAATGTACAGCTGATCATTAAAATTGCAACACCACGAAGGAAAGCAAATACAAAAAGATATTTACTGTTCGTAAATAGTATGGCATGAAGATAAAATGATTAAATTTGCCTGCAGTTTGGGTACTTACAGGGTGGTCATGTTCCATGTAATTCATTTTAATATATTACTGTTTACCTTACTTGTGACCATTTGTTAAATAATATATTTTAGTCCTGTAGTATTCCAGTTCATCCGTGTTATATGTAAGTGTGGTAGCAATTCAATTCATCCATGTTTATGTAAACTATTGCTATACATACAATTTTATAAACCATATCGCTTAGTTTTTAATTTATCTTTTTATTAGAAATTGTATACATGTGACTGTAAAGATGAAAATATATTCAGGAATTACAGTTTTAGGCATCACTTTTGTAGGTATAAAACTTGATATATATTTTAAATTTTAGTTTTTTCTTTGACACTCATGTAAAGTATGGTTGTGTGTAAAGGCCAAACGTATTCCCACGTTTTACGAAGAGGTAAGTTTGTAATGATTTCAATTAAATACAGTTGATTCCATTTAATACTAATCCAATTTAATTTTTAAATTATACAATATCAGTTTTTCTAACGGATTTAAACTGGTTGGGATGATCCTTACCAGTTTTTCTGTCTGCAGCTAAAGACCTTGGAAATCTCACCGTCCAATATTAAGTGATCTGAAAAAATCTCTGAATATAAATTCCAATCAAGGTTAACGCCCCTCTCATTCGTTTTAGACACAAGAATTGAGACTACGCTTCTGATCTCCTCAAATACATACAGTTCACGGGATCTCTTGGACATAGCTTGTGTGGCCGTTCATCAAAATGTTATTACCTCTATCTTATTCAACAAGAAATAAACAGACATTTCCAGTATATTTGGTCTTTTCATTTCAGCCATGGCTGTAATCGAAGAAGTTTAATATTACTCATCCATCAAATATCTGTCATATATAACTAACTATAAGCAATATATCTTTTGTACTTTGGATTTCCCAATTCAGTCTACCACATATCAAAGGTGGAAGGTTGGTACCATTGAACTAGTTTAACTCGCTTACTCGGTCCTCAGCCCGAAATTGCTTTTTGACTTGCTGGGTTCCCTATTTTCATTTACTTTTTAATTTATTTTTACATTTCTTTTTGGTTTTTTGTCTTTTTAAGTATTTTAAATTTTTCTTTCATAAATTTTCAGTATATATATATATATATATATATATATATATATATATATATATATATATGGTCAAATATCAGTTTGCCTCAATTAATTTCTCGAACATAAGCATCTGGATTGTAATTAAATTAAAAACTATTGAATCGCACTCAATGATCCGATCCTAACACAGATGAAATGATCAATGATCCTAAACACTGATGAAACTCAAAGAACTACGCCACAAGGAGCCGCAAAACAAGACATTCATCTCGCTTGGTGTTTACATGTCAAATGGGACAAGTCATCATGTCACGGTCGCACGCAACAGATATCTGATACATGTAACATTTACATGAGCACCCATTTCATATCGTGTAGACCTATTTTGGATAAACATTGTAAATATATCTCAATGGTATTTTTATTTAATTACAATGATAACCAATCCAATATAAAATGACAAATATAAATATATATCACGAACTCTAAATTGTTATAATTCAATATTAAAATTTTCACATTATGCGTAATAAAAAAAAAGTATATTAGTTCTATTTAGTATAGGAAGAATATTCAGACTTGAAAAAGGTCTCTTAAACACCCCTTGTTTAGTTTTCACCGATACGACTCTTTTTTTTGTACTTAATTTGAAAATAATAAATCAAAAATTCTCATAATAATCATTCAATAATGTTCTCATATTAACTTTTCAATAATTTGAATTTAATTATAAAAGTCTTCTCCAATCAATCACTTAATAATTCTGAGTAAATTCTTCAATAATCTTAAAATAAATATTCTATATTGCATGAAAATAATCAATGAATTATCCTTAAATAAGTACTCTACTTCAAACAAAATTGCTAAATAACGAGTAATTTAGTACATATAAAAATTGAAACTTTCGTAATGTCACACACAAACATAATAAAGGAACTTCTAAATAACTTAGTAATGAAGATACAGCCCTGAAATTTAGAGATCCTTTTTTTCATTTTAATCTCAAAATAGCGAAACTAACAAATAAAATAAAAGGAAAGTTCTTGCCACTTTCCATAGTCCAGTCATCTACATGGGGAGGGGGTCAACGATTCTTCGCAAACACCATCCACTTGAGATGGAATTTCTGTATCCACAAGAACTAAATTTCATGGCTGGGTCCTAAATAGACTGTGAGAAGCGGGAAACAAAAATTGTATATGGTTGTATTAAGTGGGAGGAGAGGAGTTTCATCTATGGGATCATTGCACAGAGAGTCACTTGACTTTACATGCATGGAGATGCTTTTGGTCTTCACATTAAACCCTTTTCTTGGTTATCAAAACAAGAATGTCTTAAATCTTGACTTGTTCTTCATTTGGTACTGTTGCGGTTGTTTTACTCTTCTGGTCTAAGAATTTTCTTACAATCCCTCCTATTTACTCGTTTTGTATATCTCATTATTTTTGTTGAAAATGTTTTCCCTTCTTCTTCGGAATCTGTCTTTTCTTTCAATTGTCTCACAATTCGCAGGGATGGAGGTGTTTCTTTTTGATATTTCTCCTACTTTTTTGCCTCTCCATTTGCTTGATAAAATCTCCTTTTCCTTTACGATCCTCTTTTACACATATCCATCTCAAATGCTTCTTTTCCTTTCGCCTTCTTCCACTATCACCTATTTTAATTCGAAATTCACCTTTTATTTTTCTCTGCTTTCAAGCTGTTCTTGAAGTAATACTTCTTTCAAATTCTAAACCAGATTTTGCCGTTTTCTCAGTTCTGTTTGATACATTTCTTTCTCTTCATTACGGTACGGATTTCATTCTTTAATTTCCTAATTCATTTTCCAGATTTAAATCTTCTTTTCTTTGGAATTAACTTGCATCTCTTGCGCTGATAATGCTTTTTCTATTTATTCAAGTTTATTATTTTATTCCCTTATAATCTGAATCTGACAAATATTTAGGATTTCTATGCAAATTTTTCCTAAATGTAATCAATTTTTACAGCCATGATCGTAAGTTTCTGAGACTAAATTGATTTCAATAAATGGTATTTTTACAATATATTTGCCTGTCTTGTCTCTTCTATAATTTTTTTTTAAAAAAAACCTCATAGATTTAATTCTTTTTTTTTTTTTGCTACATGGAAGACTAAACATTCCCCCCCCCCCTAAACTGTCTAAGATTTTGATCTAAATCAGATTTCTCCAAAATAAAACTGCAACGAACCTTATCTTCTTTCTCTAATGGTCTTTCGGATTCTGTAAAACAATTGATTGTATTTTGTAAAATAAGGTATAAATTGTTTTTTTCACATTGAATTTCCCTTGGTCTTAGAAACTCAAAAAATATTCCTGCCCTTAATAATAATAGTAGATATACTGCAATATTAAATTTTTAACTACCAAACTAATATTGCAAAGATTATTCATACTAAATTCAAGCTTATTTGAAGGAATTAAATCTTGAGTAATCTTTTTCATGACTGAAAGGTTCAATTTCCTCTTGTAATATTTTAATTGCTAACACATTCGTGCTCGAATTTTAGAGATGTAATTACTTATTCTAGATTCTGCGATATATATATATATATATATATATATATATATATATTGTTTTTCCAAATAAAAAAATTGAGCCCACTCAATGCTCATGAAGCAGGAGAAAGACCTATTATCTATAAAATATCTCTAACAGGATATAAATTTCCCTCAGTATCATTGGCTGTACTCGATGGAACTGCTCTTTTTTTGGTTTCACCAATAGTTAAAAAAAATTCTTTCCCGCTTATCATATTAAATATAAGTGATTCAGTAGTGAATCATCGGATAGTGCAGCTGTTTGTTGGGCGAGATTTCCCCACTGACATTTGTTTATTTTCACTTGGGTCCCCCCCCCATTGAGGGGCTATTAAACAATTGTTACACATGGTGTCTTTTACAACAGATGATGCCTGATAATTTTGACTTGCAATGCTTTACACTGTCACTTGCAAAAAAATCATTAAAGTAATATATTTGTATCGTTATTATATTAATTCTTTCACTTAAATCTAGCTTATTGTAAATAGAACACTTATACAATAAAAGATTTTCGTTACACAACACACACTCAGACATATTGGCATCACATAAAAGTACTTTCAGAGCATTTCTATCTTAAAAAAATTTACTAATAAAATTCGAAATTAAGGCACCCGACTCGGTTCGAAGAACAATTTTTAAAAAAATGCTTTTCAGAAGAATATTTTAGAGTCAAATAATAGAAATAGACTCAAAAACAATAAATTTACATTTGTATAAGTTACATATACAATCTCTAGTTTTTGAAAAAAAGATGTTTTTTTTAATGAAAATTCAGCAAAATTTACAACGTTAAGAAAAAAATCATAACTAAATAAATAATATACATAATGGATTTTTTTTTCACACATATACTTTTTACTTCCTGTTAAGTGTAACTGACCACAGAATAACAATTATTTTCAAAAATAAGTATTTTATAAAGATTCGAAGTTAATGCTTATGGTTTTTCATCAAAATTACTGTATGCTCTGAACCTATAAAGACTGTAAAATATGTCTAATTGTAACTATCTTAAAACCTGTGGTCTATTACACTCTTAAGGACTTATTAAATATGTGTACCAAATTTTATTGAATTTAGTTGCAATGCTTTGGAGATATCACGTTTTTCATGCATGACATTTGGTGAAAAGTTCATTCTTCAAAAAACACATTTAAAAATATATTCATATGGTACTTAAAGTTAATATTTCAGAAATAAAATTAAATTCTCCAGTTTTATTTGTTATACTTTCCTAATCTGCAATATTGATCCTTCTTTTTTTTCTAATGGACCTAAGTCCTCTTGTGGCAGTTTTTGTTAATGGTAGTGAGAGCATTTTGAATTCTTCGAAACACATCTGACATGGATTACAGACTAATTTTCAAAAATTGACAATCAGGAAAGTTTTATAATGACAGACAATAGAAACAGACTTAAAATATCACAAACATTTGAATGTATATAAATATATACATATATTACCTCTAGGTTTTGAAAAAAAAATGCCTTTTCTGAAATTTTAGCAAAATTTTCAATATCAAGAAAAACAGCATAATTTAAAAAGTCATGATCATAAAAATGTGTTGTTTTATATATATATACTTCATAATCTCAATCAAGTGTCACACAGTGCATGTTAAAAAATAATTCAAAATAAAGGATTACATAAGCATTCGAAGTTGACATTAATGATTTTTACATGATCATTTGAAGTTGACATATGATTTTTCGTCAAAATTGATTAATGTCTTAATACGAAAATGACTATAAAATATGATTAATTGTAACTATATCTAAACATGTGGTTTGTAGTACTATGAGGGATTTTTGAAATAACACATCAATCAATAACACCCGAGACTAACCCAGAGATGGCGCTCGTAGTAAACCAGTAACCAAGTCTTTCTAGAGTACTAACCGTTGCTTGAAACGTGTCAAAATTTTAAGTCGATCGGACCAGAAACAGCTGAGTTATCGAGGTTGGAGTAAAGTCGTTTTGTAGTTTGTTTAAAAAATGGAAAAAACCGAGTTTCGTGTTCTGATAAAACATTGTTTTTTAATGGGTAAAAACACCGTGCAAGCGAAACAATGGATTGAAAAATGTTACCCGGACTCTTGTCCATCAAAAGCAACGATTTGTCGGTGGTTTGCCGAGTTTAAACGTGGTCGTACCGACACAAATGACGCGGAACGCTCGGGTAGACCTGTAGAAGCCGTTACACCGGAAAATGTGAGTGAAGTGACAAAAATTATAATGAAAGATCGTAAAGTGACGCTCCGTGAGATTGCTGAGATGACACAGATATCATATGGAAGTGTATTTACTGAAAAAGGTTTTTTGAAGTGAAGTGAAAAAGGTTTTTTCCAAGTGGGTGCCGCGATTGCTTTCGATGGAACAAAAACAGCTACGAGTCGATGATTCAGAAAGCTGTTTATCGCTATTTACTCGCAACAAAAAAGATTTCTTGCGAAAAAAAAAAAAAGAAAAAGAAAAAGAAAAAAAAATTGGGGGGGGGGAAGAAAAAAAAAAGATTTGGAAAAGCGATGAAACGATTGTATCACCCTAAAAGGTGATTAACAAAAGGTGTTATGTTGATGAATAAAAAAAATTTTGCAAAAAAAATGTTGTTTTCAATGTTAGTCTCGGGAGTTATTGATTGATGTGTTATGTATACCAAATTTCATTTAATATAGTCTGATTGTTGTGCAGATATCCTATTTTTCGACCAAAAATTGTGTAAAAATTTTATTAAAAAAACCACACGTTTAAAATATATATGTATATTTAAATTAAAAATCAAATAACTTAACATTTCTCAATTTCATAAGTTATTCCATGTTTTCCTTCCATTTCTGTGTTTCTTTTTCTTTCTACCAAGCTTTCTACTGGAAATTTTTGCAGTTGACAGTGATAAGAATTTTGAATCTTCAACACACTCAATATCAAATGTTGTTTGTCCCTGTACAGTATTATAGAAACCATAAGCATTTTATTTAATATACATAATAAGTTATTAAATCTATTATTAAATAGTACAATACTAATGTAAGCACCCAAACACTATGTATAGTTCTCAACAAATACTTTTTTTGTTAGTATTTTACCACAGAACTGCATGGAAAAATTCCTTTAAAGGATATTAAAAAACCAAATGAAGTTTGTCAATCAATGTTTAAGTTCCTAGTTGAATGACCTGATGAATATTTTTCATCATGTTTAGGTTTACTACATTTATCATGCAGTCTTCTCTCCATGACATACACACACAAGCTGATTCAGTTTGTAAATAAGTTTTTTTTTTCCTAAAAATTTTTTTTTAAACGCGTTTAAAAATTTTTACCTCATATTTTCTAGAAAAATTAATTTAAATTTAATTTCATACAAAAAGGAGCTGAAAATAATGTAAAATATAGAAAAAAACTAAACATAAACGAAATAACACGAACCAAAAATGTAAATAAACATTAGCGAAGTCGAAAACATTGTTGCCAATCATCTACAACAGAATTGATTGAAATAATTATAAATAAATTGTGGCTTAGTAGGTAGAAAATTAAAATTAAGGTTTTGAAACATTATTTCAGGGAAATAATACCGTAAAAAAAGGATAAATCGTATGCATCCGGTCTTAAATGTCACTACTTCCTGTTACTTTTTCCACTATTACGCATTATTAAAAAAGCTATATCTTGAGCTCTACTTCACATAAAGTAAAAATAAGGACAGTTGTGGAAACTTGAAAAGTAGGACTATAATTTACAATCAGAAAAAAAAATCGAAATTTTCATCAAAAAACGCTCTTTCAACCTAGTCGGATACCTTAATACTTTAATATTTTTTTCTCTCGTGATGTATAATACAAACATATTTCCTTAGATAGTTCCCTAGGACGAAGCTATAGCCATCCTGTGCTTTAGTATAAATATGCATTGCTACATCTTCTTCAAGATTATTAAATATTTAATCAGATGCAATTAGCTTAAATTTCAAAGAAGCGAATTTTCATACATTTCTCAGTTTCAAATTATATTCTCAGTTAGTTATAAAACGAGAAGCAAATTTTGTTCATGATAGCTAATAAAACATAAATATATGTAAATGGGAAATATATGAGGAAAAATATATAAATATTAAGAGCACCAATGGAGTTTCTACTTTGAAACTAGGGAAAATAATAAATAGAATTATGTTAATTTATGTCTAGTGACGAGGATGACCCCTGTGCTGGCACCCCTCTACTAACTTCTACTCCACACCATGGGAGGACTTTGGACCTAAAAGTATTTAATGTGCATCAGCCCCGGCTACAGGGCGGGTCTTTAGCAGCTAAGGATCGAACCTGCGACAAAACGAAAACCGCTGGCCAGAATCCGAAACCATGACCACTAGTCTACCGTGGCCACAAACTTTTACTCCAATAGTTAAATGGAAAAAAGTTTAATACTTCAGAAATCATCTTAAAAAATTAGGTGCAAAAATGTTGTTGAGAGTAATCTTCGTTTTGGTACGATTATAAGAAATTTTTGACAGAATTTTAAAATCTGGCAATAATTATTTTTCATAATTTTAATAAACTATCATATGATAATTATTTTCAATGGTCTTTTGCGGTAAGGAAGACGTAGGTAGCTCCAGCTGCTAATATGTATATCTTATAGATTTCAATGTTGTTTTGCAGAAAAATGAGTCAACACATTGATTTTTTTTAACTCTTCAGACCTGTTGAATTCTGTTGATTTTATTTTTACCGAATGCAAGATGTTCCTATTAGCGATGTTTTATTAACATACCTATTTCTTTCTTTCTTTGTATATCACATTCTTATTATTTACTTCATGATAATAGTATTTTGGAATTTTTTTCAAATAGAGTTTGAAAAACTTTAAGTAAAATTCAAATGTGTTGACTCTTTTCTTATCTACTTTTCATTAGTAACTATATAAATATATCCCAAAATACACCAATATTTATGTATAAAAAAACTAAAACGTCATTTTTGTCAAAATTTTTGATTTTCTAATTTTAATGTCAGTTTAAAATTTAAACTTCTTACTATCTAACAGCAATGGAAATTTGAGTATACCTTATTTAGAACTTAAGTTACAGGGATTTGAATTTTATTCGGTAGCTATCTTTTAATTGCATTTAAAAGTTTGTTTTAGATTTTTCTCAAAATGAGTTTTCTCGACATATTTAAACATGGTAACGTAGATATCAGAAAACCTTTTGAACCAAATTAATTTAAATTTAACCAGTATCTTCCTTACATAGTTTTTAAGAACCCCTACTACTTTCATGGTTGTAAAATTGATAGGTTTTTAGTAACAAAGGTGTAAATCATGTATTGTTATAACTTTTTCTTTCATTATTGTTTGACTCGAAACAAATAAAAATTTTAGTAATATGATTTTCATCATGAAAGTAGTACTAGCCCCAAAAATGGTCGAGGTAGCCTAGTGGTCATGATTTCAGAATCATGACCGGCGGTTTTCTTTCAGTCGCGGATTCGATCCTTGGTTACCAAAGATCTGCAGTGTAGCCGGAGCTGATGCAAATTAAATCTGTCGGGGCCCAAAGTCCTCCCGTTTGCGTGGTGTGGAAGTTAGAAGAGTGGGATGCCAGTTCAGGTGTCTTCCTCGTCACTTGACAAAAGTTTCAAATTACGAGGGCCGTCGCCAATAGCCCACGTATTGCTTCTAGTGCGACGTTAATAAAAACTAAACTAAACTAAATCAGTCCCACAAAATGTTCTGATGAATAAGATAAAATTTACAGAATAATGATGTTTTTGTTGGCACATGCGTACTCCTTTTATAGCACCGCCATTCTCTTTATTTAATAGTCACACCTCGTATGTAGGTTTTACTTTGATTTTTAGAATGAAATCGATAGCTTCAATTGAGAATGAAAAATAAAAATTCTACATTCATTGCTAAATTACACTACCTTCTGTAATATTTAGAAATTCTTATGTTACAATTTATCCTGAAGTATAATATTGTTAATCTTATTGTTATTTTCCGTGTATACATACCTCCGTATTTCTTAAAAGAAAAACATTTTTACATTTTTTAATATCTTACTTAAAGTATTTTTGAATACTGCATAGAGATACAAATTCGTTTGACGTTTCTATGAGAAATAATCCACTTTTAAAATCATTGGAAATCATCATTTTTTGATGATAGCATTGTCTGAAAGAGATATAATACATGATTATATTGCTGATGTCCAAAAATCATTTATGTAGCTGGTTACACTTCAATAAAACGCACGCTTCGTACTGAGGATTTATGAGCTTCACTAATATGCAATAATTAAGACAAATTTAACTAAGTTATAGAGATTAATTCCTCTTGTGAAATTCTTTAGCTTTAATGACTGACTCAAGTGGTTGTGGATTCCTCTTACGGTTTTTCAGATGTTTGTGTCCTTGGAACAATGAGAACTCCTTTTGAGCTTTTTTTACTTGTGATTTTTTTTTCTCGAAAGCTTTTCAAAACACCTCTATATTTTTTATTGAATTTAGTACTGGAGATCGTTGAGGAGTTACCAGTCATCTACGAGAAATCTAAAGTAACCATATTCTAGTAACCATAGCAGCATGCTTTGGGTCATTATATTGCTGAAAGCCTACAGTTTGCTGTAAATTTAATTTACTAGAATTGCTTGATAAGTTATGTTGCAACACGCTAACACATGTTAAGGTTGTCAATGTAGTATCAGTAAAATCCAAATATCTTACTCCACTCGAAGACACCCTCAACCCGGAAACAGTAACATTTTCCTTACCACGCTTGAGAGTGGAGTGCATAGGTTTGGGATCTAAAGAAGTTTCATTTTTAAGGTAAATTTTATGAATGCTCGGTAGAAAGAAGTTTTAAAATTTACTCTCATAAAAAAACCCCTCCATTTTCCCGAAAATCCGTTTTATTTCTGTAAGACAAACCAGGAACCAGTTTTCAGGAACTTTTTGAGCAGAACCTATAGGAATTTTAAAATAATTTGAACCACACTTCTGTTTGCTCTGATTATTAATTAGCTGGAGCATCCTAGTAAGGGTTTTCTTTCAATGTGTCTAATTTCTTCATAATTCCTCATGATGTACCTAACGGTTATAAATAATAATTGGATTACTTTTCTAATTTCTTGGTGTAATTTCGCCCTTTTTACAACATTTTTATGTATTTCACTTGGTGTGTGTCTATATGTGTACCAGTGTGTCATCAAATTTTTAATTGTTAATTTAACCAACTTCCCATCAAGCTAGAGCTCTGAAACTTTGGGAATCGTTCTTAATAGCATAACAATGCACTATTTACACATTTGTGACAAGTTTTAACTAATATTTCAATATATATATATATATATATATATATTGGCTACAGCAGCACTTGTCGACAGGAATTATTTGGCGGTATTTCGCCAAAAGTGGCTACCCTGTTTCGCTTCGCTGACATAACGTACAACCGACAGGTTTTTTAGTAACGTTTTTAAAAACGTTAGTTTTTTCTCGAATTTTTTTGGAGATCAAATATACGATTTCTTTTGGTATGATTTTTCCTTTTGTATGGAACTCAAAGATGCAATTTCTTCAGGTATGATTTTCCCCTTTTTTTTTATGGAGCGCAACGAAACGATTTCTTCAGTCTAAAGATACAACTTTACTTTCAGGAGCCATTCTCAAATCTTTCAAGAGAAATGTAGATTAATTGCTAGACTTCGTAAATTATATGAAGTTAACAATTATTTACAGCTACTGTGTAAACAATCCTTTCAACCATACTGACTATAAACACATTGCGTGTTTTGTGGAGGAAGTGTTCAAATACTTCACTTGCAAGAAAAATTTAAGCTTTTCTGTACAAAAAATAATGTTTTAACTTCATCATCTTTATTTAGTATATAATCTCAAATATACTTTAAATGTACCGTTTAAGACTATTTTTGTTACAATATCTGTTTTTATTTTGCTAAAAATTAAATTTATTAGAGTGTACAAATAACTCTTTTGCCATTACGGTGCATCAGCGAACTGTCATAGGCGAGTTGTTTTGACCACCGATAGTAATATCATGTAGCAGAATTAAGAGATTGTAATCTCTATACCGATTTTACCTTTATACCGATTTTTTCTATTACTTGTAAATCTTTGATATCTTAAAGGGAAACTCTTACGTGGGTAAATTAACGATATTACTTTCAGCATTAAAAATAAAATTTTAAAAATATGACTTTTTATTTGGTTCCTGAATATGGTGGTAAAGATATATGAAGAAATGAACTGTATTGTAAATATGAATAAAATTCAACAATCTTATTTATAAGTAATACTTAGACAAAGATACTTTTTCGCATTGAAAACTTTAATAAAACATTAATTAAATACGTGCTTTGTTATGTCAACACGTTTCAAACAAATAAGCAAGTAAGAAAAGTACCTGCTCAAATACTGGTTCGCCTAATGGCTTTAATAATTTACAATTCTTGTATAATTATTCAACCCCAGAAAAGCTTTTTCAGATTCTACCCTTGTTGGTTTAATAATGATTAAATAATCGCGAATATGTTTCTCCCAATTATTTCCTTATTGAAAATACAACCATTCTTATTAATAATTTTTAAATTTCTACCAGGTGCTGATTATTATGTGGTACTTCTCTTTTGATTCATAAATTATGTTTCTCTTTCTTGGATAACGTTATTGAATGTATCAAAGGAATTGTGCATACTCAATTTTCGGATCCTGCTACATTTATTATTTTTCTTTCAACCTGCCTAGCCGTGCTTTGTGGATCATTTTTATTACACGGATATATGTGTTCAATCAATTCTACTTTTTGGTTTTTTTGTAATAATCTTACTTGTGTTAATAAGCAATCTATAATGTGCTCACCTTCCCAAATACTGAGATCATTATCAAAAAAAAAAAACGTAGAAAAATGTATCTGAATAAACAGCAAAGCATAAACTATTCCACTATCAAAAGTATGAAAGCAAATGAAACGTTTTTTCTGAAACAATGAGAATCATAAACTGTTTTTACTTCAGCAAACGCTAGGGGGAAACTTGAACCGTTACATTGACAGAGAGCATTCGAAATGAATCATCCTATTTATTCCAAATGTATCGAATACATTTCAGTATTTTTTTTTTGAATCAGATTATTTCCTTCCATCATTACTTCTTTACAAAATACAAATCAGAGTATCAAATTAACCAGTCCCATTTATTATAGTACGAATACTACTACTATCAAATAATACAAAACTCGGAAATGTATGTTAACGAAGTATTGTTCCTAAACTTTTCCTGAACTAACCATATGAGTTTATTTTCTGACTTAAGCTTCCGATTACAAGAAACGTAAGCTAGAAAAATGAAATGAAGGTGAATAGTGAAATGAGAATGAATTTTCGGAAAGTAATATATATATAAGCGAAACAAAATTGAAAATGGTGATGGGTAGTTGAAAGCACGTAGAGGTGGTGTAGAAGTTGGTATGTTAGTTGTTGGAGTGAATTAGAGTTGTTGATCTTCTGTGATTTAATTTGGTTAGAAGTGATTCTTGATTAAGATAAGTGGTGATTGGATTCGAACCTACGTTATTCAAGAAGTAGCTCATCCATCGAGAAGTAGGATTCGCACATAAGTTATGGCGTTAATAATTACTAGATAATATCTTTTTTTTCATTTTGCTTTGAGATAGAACTAAAAATGTACAAGGATTAGATCTAAATTTGGCAGCCTATCCAGGTTGGAATCAAACAGATGTTTCTTAATTTTAAACAATATCTTAAATATTGGGTAGAAAAGTAGAAGGGTCTAAATCCTGTGCAATCGCCGATTTGTCATTGAAAACCTGTGAAGGCATTTAAATACTTTTTTTTTTTAAAAAAAATTAAATACATTAATAGTAAGCAGTGGTCTACAAGGTACGGAAGTGACGTCATACTCTCAACTCTCACTTCTTACCGCGTTGAGATAGATGCTCCAATAAGTTTATCTTATCACATTAAGTTCGTTGACTGCTACTGGATTGTTATCGAAATGGGGCCACCCATTGTTTTACCTTTGAAATTTCGTACTGGATCATTATTTACGTACCAATTTGCTAGCTGTGTTAATATACAAGATAAATTAAAAGTTTTTTTCATACTAGTTTAATTAGTTAGGATTAATATATTTTGAGAAAATTATTTAAAAGCTTTTTTACAGATGTTAAATAAAAAGGAATGAAAATATTTTGAACAAATTATATGGAAGTTTTTATTTTTACGTGCAAAGTTGTTAAAATGATTAGAATTATTTGTTAATTATAAATATATTAAATGAAATATCTAGTCTGCTGATTCGGTTAAATGAATAACGTAAATAAAACTTGGGTTTTAATTAATTAAACTATTTTAATCTGGGATGATATATTTTGACTTTTCCGAGAAGGTTATCGAAATGTAAACTATTATTTAACGCACTTTTTTCATTTTAATCTGTTGAATTAATACATATTGTAATTCAGTATAGTAAACAAAAGAGATTTCTGATGAGTAGAGGTTTTAAATTACGATTCCACTTGAGACCTGCTTTTAGCGAGGTTGATGCATATGAAACCTGTCGATACTGCAAGTATTGAAATTGTCGTAAGGTGAAAGAATGGGATTAAAGGTTGAGTGTCGTCCTCGTTGCTTGAGAGAGATTAAAATTAATGAATGCGACGCAAGTAGTTCTTGTGCTGATTCCGAGAGGTTCAACAGTAAACGATCAATGATTGCTGTAAATATTCAATATTTATTTAATCACAGTGCGATTAAATGTTTTACGATCTGTAAAATTATGTTCGTTAGTCCACCGTTCTTTCCATTCCATAAATCTCATGTAACTTCGCGAAATTAATAAGTTATCAGTCCCAAAAATATGTCCGAATTTTTTATTTATTTAATCGCAGTGCGATTAAATGTTTTACGATCTGTAAAATTATGTTCGTTAGTCCACCGTTCTTTCCATTCCATAAATCTCATGTAACTTCGCGATATTAATAAGTTATCAGTCCCAAAAATATGTCCGAATTTTTTCTTTAATAAATGAAAAGTTTGACTGTGAAATGCTATTTTCAAGAAACACACATTTGAACCACAAAGAGCACCCTTATTTCGAAGAAAATGAAGGTAATCAAAAAAGAGTCATTGATAAGTACAAAGTCCTTTAAAAAAACCTTGAGGGTGAAAAATTGTCTCCGATTCAATTATTTTCAATTACTTATATATCTTATCTGCTTTTGGACTATTTCAACCAGTTTGTTTTCTTTAAATAGGACTATATTCACCCTCACATGCACATATCGCCATAATTACGTTCAAACAGGTTTATTATTCAATCAAATAACTTTGAAATAAGACAGAATTATTACCTTCAATTATACTTAATGATAACTAAATGAAACAGTTGACAGGTTGATTGCATATTAATTAAATGCAGCTCGAGACCTAACTCCGACGGATCTGACAATTTTGAGCCATGGTTCACTATTTGTCTTTAACATTTAATTAGTAACAACTGGTATTAATCACTATAATTAAGAATTAGTAAAGTAAACTAACTATTTTAAAAAAAGAGAAAATCTAAACTTTTAGATTTTCTCTTCTAAAAGAGAAAATTTAACTTTCTATTTTAACATCAAACTTTGAAGGAAAGTGTTATCTGATGTTTTGTTTCGAAGCTGTAGTTTCAAATTTAAAATTCAATCTTCGGGGAGAAAGGTATTCAACCATTAACTCACCTGTTGCTATAAGTTTCGGTACAGCTCAGGCGACTCTCTAATTTAGGTGTTTAAAATTGGTTGGAGTCGAGCTTAAATTGGTTTAATATGCATGTTCTAATAAACTTTCTTTATGTCAAAGATGTCTCACAAATTTAATAATCACTTTCTCGTGCCTCAGTGTCTACTAGACGGGAAATAAACGATTTGTATAATAGGTGCCTCGAGAAAGACTTCACGGTCATTAGGATTCGTTTCACGACATTACTCAAATCGAAGTATAGGATATTTGTCGTCTAAGTAGAGAAAAGAAGGAAAAAAGGGTTTAGGAATTTTCTTGGCAGCGCGTAAAGTTGATGATGGTACAATAGATTTAGTTTTCGAATTCTTACTAAACCAGACGTAACGAATGGTTGGAGTATATCATAGTTTCGTGTGAATTACCAATAATCTAAAATTCGTTATAAATATGAGCTTCATCAGCTTGAATATTATTCTTAAGAGTATTATTATTTCCTTATGGGATCAGAGTATATTAATTACCAAATGTAGTGATATTAGCGTACAGATTATAGTTGTTCATATGTTGGAGAATTAAATAAATTTAACTATTAATTTAAAAATATTAGTTACATTAATAAAACCTAAATCCAATCTTAATCGTAATGTATTCTTTCATTTAGATAAATCTTCAAGAGGGATCAAAGTTCTTCTATTGCGTTTGGTTGCAATCTACCACAAAAGTAGGCAGTTCAGAGCTGCTCACATTGAAATAAGCAACAAAATCTCGCACTTAAGAAGGATTCTAACTTTTGCTGCGTCACATTCCTCGTCCATTAATAAATCGATAGCAATGAAAAACAAAAAGACAGCGGAAATTTAGGAGCCGTGGTAGTAGGTATGATGGCATGCATTTAATAGTCTACGATATGTTAGTCCAGGTGAGCGTTCTGTTTCCTCTACAAAACAGCCGGGTGGAAGGTCTGACGCTCGTTAAATCTGTAGGGAATCCAAGACCTTACATTAAAGAGGAGTGGAGTTGTTAGTGAGTCTAGTGTTAGGTGAAACAGTCAAGATGAAAACGTTCAATAAGCTCTTAAACCTAAAGTCTGGGGAAAAAAAAGTGGTTTTGTGCGATTGCAAGAGATTGGTTACAACATTACCTAACTTCAAACAACGGAGTTCTTGTTACTTTATTGTAAACAGTAAGATATACAAGGACAAGGTGAAGTACAAAGTAGTAGAATATTCCCGATATTGTACAAAAAGAAACCATGAGCGAAATAATACTGGGAACTGAAGGTGATTATATATAGGTATTTCATAATACAAACAAAATATAGATATTTGATGATATGTAAGATAAAATATTTTTTTTTCTAATAGAACATGTTTTGAAATGATTTGATTTCAGTGCTCCTCTTTTCTCGTGTTTAATTTTTGTAAAATAGGCAATTCAAGTAATTATTCATTTTAGGATAGTTAAGAGTTTACTGTGTAAAATGAAAACCCTACTGGAGAATGTGAGCCGTGTTCAACTATGAAGATTGGAAATTGAGGGAAAATTCGGGATAGAAATCATGTATTATTGGAAAGGTTGCAATGTCGGGCTACGCATACTATTTTTAAAATTTTATTATACACAGAACAATTATTAATTATTTTTTTTAAAAACTGTTATAGCTATTGCTGATATTGAATAAATGCTTCGTCGTTCGCAGATTTCTGTATACATTTGAAGCGTACATATATTTTTTCCCTTCAAACAATTACACATATTTCTTAAATAGAGATATTAAAAACTTTCTGCTCGGCTTTAATGTGTGAGTTAAGCTAAATAGAAAATAGTTTGACGAATAATTTTATAAAACCATTTAATTCCAAAAACAATGTAACATTTTTTTATATTACTCGATTTAGAATTTTATAGGCTTAAAAAAAACCATCGATAAAATATTCGATGATTTTCGAACTAATGTTTGTATACATTTTCTGACGAATGAGAGTTAAGGTTACTAGGGCTAAAATTAGTGAAATACAAGCCTCAAAAAACCGATCAACCAGTCCCGAAAACGCAACCACATTCACAATAAGTAGAAGCATTAATGCGAAGAATGCTACCGCTAGGTTTGTTCAAATCCGCAGAAACATTTTTTAACATTTATTGTGATTCACAGAATACTGCTAACACATTATACTTAGATAATATTCATTAAAATAAACTATACATTGCGGTATATTGCGTGCTTTGTATTAAACTAGGTTTTTTATTGACTTATATTTTATTATTGTTTTAATTACTTAATAATAAAAATCACTACGTAATTAAAAAGATCTTCAATTTTTTTTCAAAATAATAAATGGTTTAATTTGACAAAACTATCTGTGACGCCAGTGGTAAAATTCAGTTTTATATGATGTAATCAAATATGCGATACTCTGAACAAAAGCTAAAAAATACACTGGACTATTTCTCCGTTGAGAAAGTAAATTTTTATGCTTTTAAAAATCTGTGTTTCACAAAAACACAAACAAGATGCTATCATATTTGGCCCAAATTAACTTCATAACAAAATAAATGTTTCTGAACCAATGGAGCAAAACGAGAGAGTTTCACGATGGACTTCGTAATTCTGAACTTCGGACTAGTGAGTCAATTTGCAAAGCATAAGACAATTATTGTCATTCTCCCTTTATAAGGAAAACGGAAAGCGCATCAAAATGTTTCTGCGATAATAGTGTTTATATATACAGTTTGATGGACGAGGCCACAAGATTTCATGACTTAAAGAAAATTATACTTAAATTCAATTCACTCTCTGATTCCCTCATTGCTGATATTGACTCAGCGTCTATAGAGATGCAGCTTGAACTTATTGACACGCCGTCTGATTACACTGTGAAAAGAATGTTTAATGCTGTGATACTAGGTGACTTTTACAAATTTTTGACTGCTGAAAAGCTTCCATGTATGAAGAAATTTCCTGAGAAAATGTTCTTTATATTTCAGTCTATGTATATTTGTAAAAAAAATTTCTTGCCTGAATTTCAACAAAAGTAAATATAGATTTTCTTTGACAGACATTAACTTCCAGGCTTGGAAGAGAAACCCAACAAGGAAAACTCACTTCAAAAAGAATTGTGGAATAGTGTGAAGGATGCATTTTCCTCATCAAGCTGGTTTTGAAATTAGCATAAACAATATATTTCATAGAACGGCCACTATTTTGTTTAATTTACATTTATCGATTTTATAGTGGAATTTATATCTTTTCTGAAACACAAAAATATCTGAAAAATAGATTCGTTTCAAAAGGTGCAGCCCAACAGCAGTCTTCACTTCCACAAAGTGCCCCCCAGCCAAAACAATTACCCACCCTGAGTTAATTGAATACTTTGTAACAAACGTCTTTCCTCTCCTCTTTAATCTCCCATTGTATCCACTCAATAATCCAAGCGGTGCTCAAAAAACAATTCTCAAACGAAACAAAAGAAAACCTCTACCTCATTATTACCAAACTAAAAATAGTTCTTAAATCTCTTCCTCTGAAAACTATAACCTATATAATGAAGATTTTCACAAAACTAATGCTTCATTAAGCATAAGAATATATTCTAAAATAATGCCCCATCCAGCATCCTGCCTCATCTGGCGTATGGTGAATATCACTCACATGCTGGGATTTCAAAAAAAGATTTCATACCCAATCTCTCATAATTGTTGCAAGAGTCTTCAGATTTATTCCATCTGGATTCCTACACAATGAGCTCAATACATTCCCCAATCAAACAGAAATCAAGAAAGTGTCAATAAAATCCCACAACAAGTCCACTGTCAGAAGCCACAGGTATTTCATGAATGAAGCCGGTCCTTACCTCTATCTCCATCAGTCAGCTGAACTCAAGGTCAACTATCTCCGTTTCTACCCCACAACTGTAACAAAAAACATCTTCCTCACTTGTCAGCTGAGCGAGTTACGTCAGTCCTTACTCATGGTCGGCACGCAACGTTTCGATCACCCACCTTTCTTCCCGACGATTTTGTCCCCCCCCCCTACCTCCTTTACACACTTGACACAAGTTTCTGCTAAGTTCCTCCCCGATTTTTTCTTCCTCCTCTTCATATACACATTTTTAAAATTTTTCGCCGCTCTTCCCGGAGCTGGAACTAAATCCGTCAATGATAATTAAAAATCAGGGGAAGGAAAAGACGTGGCGCATCATCATATGATAAAAAGATTCATTTTGAACAATTTATCGAAAATGCAATCAGCTGATTGTGGTGGAGGAAAAGAGATGCGCTTTAGTACTACCCTATTAATGGGGTCATATACTAGCATGGATCCGTATATATATAGAGACGCGTTTGCTGTAGTTGGGAGAAAAAGTTATGAGTATTGATTATTCTATTTTGGAGTTAACCTATCTAATAGTGAAAGCTAGATGATTGGTTATTTCGTGGTATAAGGGATAGATTGAATATTTAATTCTCTGTGAAAGTTTCTGCCAGAAAAGAATCTTCGAGTATTTGCGACGTTAAGCGCTGCACCCAATATGGCGTAATTGTTATCTAGACGTTTGAAGAAAAAAAAAACGGAAAATAGATACAAAGTGGGTAAGAAAAAGGGTGGTTAAAAACAGAGAATGATCGCTAGAACATCCCCAAAGTACATCACATGTGCTTACCGAAGGCAGTAAATCCCGTGAGAAAGGAGAAAGATAATAAGGTTATCACATAAGAGTGATGTCCGCGCTTACCTGAAGAAGATAATCTCCTCAGGATGGCAGTTGTTTCGAACGAATTGGAAAAGAATGTTTTTGCTACGGGACTTCAAATAAGGCATGTATAAGCGATAATTGGTTAAACATAAGTTTGATAGGTAAGGAGATTTACTTTTTCAGAGAGGGTTTGTAATACTTGCTCTTATGTATTGGGTTTCTTAGGCAGTTAATTAACAAGAAAAGAGATAGCAATGCTCTTTTTATACTGGAAAATCATTTATTAAAAAATAACCAGAACTATACATCAACACAAGACAGGGAAAGTAAACGCAGAGAACCGGGGAATTACTAGTTTTATACAAAAGCAAGCACTGTAGACTCATCATTTGCACGCATGATAAACTAAACATCAATTGAGATTATACACACACACACACACACTCTCTCTCTCTAATATTTCTAGCACAATAATAATTATTGTCCATCAATCCGGAGGTTGAGATATTCTTGTTGAACGACGAACGCTCAAATTCGTTGGCACTGGCAAAGATTCCGGAGTTCCCTCAGTAGCCTCTATATGTGGAGAGGACTCAGGTGAACTCCGAGCAGAGGTCAAGTTGAAATTGTTGAAACGTTTAGACACTTCTCTGGTATAAAAACGGACATTCTTCTTCTTTCGCAATCCTAGGATAATTGAATATATTCACACTATCACAACTGGCGTATATGACGCACGTCATCCAAACCATCATTAATAGATTTTATGCACACTTCCTCATTTGTCCACGATTTTTCCTACCTCAATTTAGTATCCCTGGAATAATTTCTAAGCAAAATAGAATCACCTGGAAAACAATTAGAACATTCGGACATTCTTTCTTCTCGCCTCAACAAAATTTCTTTTCATTCTAATGTGAATATCCGGAAATATTAGATCCATTGACTTAATTTTACATTGAATAAATTTTTCCTGGAATTTCACCCGCTACTGGATGTGGAGATCTGCGAAAATGGAACAAAAAGTTAATTAGCTTATAATGCAATGTTGCTGGCTCACTCATCAGGGTTCTTAAGCCTTTTTCAACAGTTTTTACATAACTTTTCGTCAGCCCGTTCCTCTATGAAAAACACAATGCTACAAAGTACCTTTTATTCCATTCCTATAAAAAAGATTTCCGTTTCATTGGAACACAAGGAAAAAATGTTTTCTGAAACAGTTTTTATTGACAATGTAAAACATGAAGAACATTCCTGTAATATTCTATTATTGTTGAAGATGTAATTAACATGGTAAAAGATATACGCTCAACCATTTAGAAAAACTGTTATCAATCAAAAAATAATTATGTGCTCCTAACAGACCAGCATTGTCAATATGACCAAGCATTACTCAGATATTTTCAAGAATGAGCCTAAACTTTGCGCGGTTGCTTCAAAAGGCTCAAACATGCAGGACGATTCCTTATTAAATATGTTCCATATTAATCCAATATGTGTAACTGTGTCTGAATGTTTTTATTTTAACTAATTCAATGTAACCCAAATACAATTCTGCCCAAACATTTGTTTGCAAACTTTTTTGGTTTGGATTAATTAACGTAGCAATGGAAGTAACAATAGGGATATTGGCGACGGGCCTCGTCATTTTGAGCCTCGATCAAATGACGAGGATGACACCTTAGCTGGCACTCCTTCTCCTAACTTCCACGCTATGCCAAAGGGAGGACTTCGGGTCCCAACAGATTGACTTTGCATCAGTCCCGACTACACGGTGGGTCTTTAGTGGCAACAAGGCTCCAACCCACGATTCAACGAAATCCGCCAGACATGAATCCGATACCTTAACCACTAGGCTATCGTGGTCACCACAATCTTTTTAAGTGAAACAACCGTAATACACTTAAAAAAAAGCCAATATTTGTCTAGTAAAGTCTTTAAAGTTTTTACTTAACTCATTTTCTATTCCTATTATATATCGTAGAAGTATTTAGTTCTCAGAGGCTTATCTTCTTTAGATAGGTACGAGCATCCTAATAATCTTTTTCTTTCCCGTGAGAATTACTGTCTTTGGTAAGTATGGGGGACCGGTGTCCTAACGATTCTCTCCAGAGAAAGTTACCAAGCGATCTCTGTTTTCGGCCCTTCTTTTACTATTTAGCAACCGTAAGAGCACTTATATTTCCATTATAGTTTCGTGTAACCCCTTCACTTCAATTTATTTCTTTAAAAGGATCTTCGAACAGTTGATTGGGCCTCTGCTTAATTTAATACCATTTATTGAGCAATTTACAGAAAATTGTTTTAACCGTAGCTAGTAAGTGAACATTTAAATTTTCGGAATCAATAGTAATGTCATCGTAAAAATTGGGCAATCCTTCAATAGAACAAAGTAAGAATTCTACTCAATTATGAAAAAAGCAGTTATTCCTAAAATGCCGTACATTAATCTGTGGATGTTACGCAATCCTCATGTAGTGTTAATTGTAAACATTTTGCTCACTTATTGGAAGCGTTAATGTGCATGAAAACATCTTTCCATGAAATTCCGAAAAATATCTCGCGAATCCAAATTTTGTAAGCTTTTCTTCAAAATTGGACGTTAGAAATTCATCTATTTTGAGATGATTTTTGAGCGTAACCTTATTATCACCACCTTTTCAAAATTTTTCAATCTTTTTAACAACTGGTACGATGGGAATATACCTCATATTTTGAATAATTAGTTTTCAAAACAACTCCAATTGATCATATTATATACAACTTAATTTTTATGCATTCTTTCAATTAAAATATATTGGTCATATGCTCTCCCTTAAATCTAAATCTGTTTCAGAATTACTTAAAGTACCTGGCGATTCGTAAAAGACGTTAGAATATTCCGATAAAAGTTCCTTAATTTTTACAGTCTCTTCACATTTTTAATTTGTGGAATTTTTTCACATATGAAAATGTCTAACCATTTTAATTTAACCTTATGCATCCAATCACGCTTCCTCGAATTCATTCGAAATTTCCATTAACAATGTACATATTTCCATTACAATGTATTTGGTAATTTTTAGAATTTCAGATGCCAAAATAACTTGAAACTGTTCTTTCTTGATGTGAGTGTGAAATGATGAAGTAGAGGAAAAGTGGCAAAAAGGCTACGAGAAAAATTCGACACTGAGTGTACAGCAGGAGAACAAGAGATCAAAAATTAATTCTTCATTAAGATCAAGAGATTATTTCTTCATTAGATGAAGGGGAAAGTTGGCTGCTCTTCCAAAATGATTGGAGAAACTCTGTTGCGAATGGATCTCTTCGGGTTGCCATGGGAACCATTTCTGTCTTGAAGAAGCGCACTTGCTGATGTGTTATGCAATCGGTTGAATTTTGAGTTCGTTGGTGAGCGTTTCATGAAAAATGAGACTTGAGCGTGAAAGGGAAATGTTTTTTTTTTTAATTTGTAAAAAAAAACAATGTTCGTTTCTGTGACCACACCACAGATTTGACAGGCGTGTGTGACAATTGGCTGGAAACACAGTTTGTAGATGAACAAACCATTCAGCAAAGTAGTTTGTTTACGAGGAACAGTTTTGATTTTCTCTCTCTGCCCATAAAAATCTCTCAAATTTCTGAAATTTATTCTGAAATCCTTACCTCTTCGACTGAACGGAGTAGGTACACATCTTGTTCAGAATCACTCCAGATATTTAGCAGGTTGAGACCTAATTTATTCTTTTGCTTAAAATTCGTGCGAGATTGTTTTTTATAGTTTATCCGACGATAAGTGGATGTTTGCTTTTTTTCGGCATTAACTGCGATCATTAACCAGAACTGTAGATTTAGAAAGCAATTATGAAGCTGTTTTCTGACTATTTTAGAAAGAGAGCTGCTTGGCAATAAATTTCAGTGTCATCTGCAAATGCAGAAATTTCTTGTTTGGATACAATGGAATAACAGGAGTGTTGATATTAAGTAAATCTGCAGACAAATTTCCTCCCTTTTGCAGAACCTTAAAATCACCAGTTCTTGGGAGTCTCGCATTGAAAAACTCTGCTTTTCTTAAATAAGGATCATGCGGTCAGCATGTACCTTTTGTACGTCAAGAAAGGCACCTCCCATGACCAGTCGCTCATTGAAATCTCTTGCAACTCAGTTGTAAAATTAGATGTTTGGCTCTTGAAACCCATATCGTTTTGATGGATGTTACTTTCCGATAACTGTTCATTAAATCAACTTTTTTAAAAAAAATATCTAAAGATTCTTGCGAAAGTGTGCAAAGAATACTAATGGGCTTACAATTTAATGGGATAATGGTTTTTCAGGATTTGATAAGAGGATAATTATACTACGTTTCTATTTCTGGGGAAGTTATTAAAAAGTAAACCTTTTTTCAAATTTTGGTGGAGTGTGTGATTGCTTTAAAGGGATCGGACTTGAGAGCAATTTTCTCAAGACCTGGGGCTATGCAATTGTTTATATAAATCTATATTTTTGATTGGAAAAGTGAAGTTTAGCAAACATGTTGCTATTTCGAAACTTAAGAATATTTCTTTTGACTCATCAATGCTGCCACTGTAGCCTGTTGTCATGCTCGCGGACTTCCGACCTGCTGCTCTTGATTAGTCATGGGTACGAGCCTTGATGCTACTGCAGACCTACCTCGTAGCCAGGGCTGATGGACGCTAAATCTGTCACGGTCTGAAATCCTTCCGTTGCCAAGGCCTGGAAGTTAGGAAGGTAGTTGCTAGCATAGGTGTCATCCTCGTCACTTGACAGAAACTCAGAATTTAGAGGTCCGTCACCAATAGCCTTGTGTTGCTTCTATTACGACGTTATAAAGCCAATCAATCCACATGTCAATAAAATTATCTTCAAAAATATACATTTTCAGTGAAGGATTTGTCAAGCGAATCAACAGAAAGGTCTACTTAGGTTTGAATATAGAATATAGAACATCTCACTTTAAGAATTGGGCGAAGGAGAAAACGTGCCGTGGTGTGGATGGTAAAACTATTATTCGCAGCAAAATTTTAAACTAGTACAGTTTTTCCTTCTCCTCAATGAGTGAGTCGGTCACTTCTGTATGTAGTGTAATAAGAGATTTTGAGGAAATCTGAAGGTTTGAGAAAATTGTCTTGCAAAACAATGCTATCCGAGCTATTGTCAATGATAGCTTAGTGTAATTTAGAGATGCTGTTTATAATTATATTGGATTTACTGGGAAAATTTTTGAGAGGCGAAGAAGAAAATCTATTGTTAAAAATAAAACACAATGTTTTTCGGTTAGAATGTGAATTAGCTCTCACCCTTGCTGAAGGAAATATTTATTCGAGATAAATTGCCATATGTGGCTGGCCGCGCTTTTATACACTCAAGAACATTAAAAATAGGCACCAAAACGAAAGCGGGCTAAAAACGTGAAACTTTGCAAAGAAGTTGAATGATATCAAAAATCATTTAAGTTTGGTACCAATGTATATGACCACTCAGTGGCACTGCAATTGGAAAGTGGTACTTAAATAAACCGGCGCATCGTGGAACATTCATGAATGTATAACAATCCCATTCCGACTCTGGGATAACTTCAGTAAGCGCAGAATGCCAGTCAAACGTGTGAGAACACATTTAGCATAATTAAGGTGGTTCTCGGTGAATAAAAAAAAAAATGATGAACTTCTATATTTGGCACTGAGTATTATAAGGTTTTTGGCTTGTTGTGTTGGCCGGGATATCCCAATGAGACGATCAATATACTTCTATGTTGCTATGGTGAATCGGGGTGATGGCGGACACCATGGAATCTCACTGTTGAAAAGTCCAAAGTTATTTCAGATTTTTTTTTTTACATTTGGGGAATGCTAACTTTTTTTGAAAGGGGAGGTGCGGTAAGAAAAGAGAATATGCTTAAAGAATAAAAGCTTCTTTTCTCCTAGTAAAAAGAAGTTTTAAAGTAAGAGAGAATTATTAAAAGACATAAACTTCATTTATTTTTATAAGGAAACAAATAATGATAGCAGTAAAAAATAACAAATAATAATTGAGGAAATAAATAATTGAGGAAACGTTATAGTGAATTAAACTGAAAATAATAGAAGGAATGTGTGACTAGAATTGCAAGACCTCTAACGATAGAAATGTTGCGATATATTATTTCCGAAAATGTCCAATTTTAAATTATAAAAACAATCAGTATAATGATTATTTAGCAGAGTTTCCATAAATATATTTAATTAGTATTAATTTTGTACTACAAAATTTGTATATTAATTAATCGTGTTAAAACAAAACGAATTACATCCTTAAATTTTATTTCTAATAAATTGATACATTACGATATAGCTATATATATATATATATATATATATATATATATATATATATATATATATATATATATGTGTGTGTGTGTGTGTGTGTACTCTGAAATTTCCTGAAATTAAACTTATTTAAATTTTATCAGTAACTCCTCATTATTTCAGAAATTCATTCAGAAATAAAATATAAGAAATTAGAAAATAATTATGGATCATATTCAGTCAAATTTATTTATAAAATATCTTCTCCTCTTACTACAAAATTCGCTCAGTATAATTATTTATAGTTCGTTTCTTTTAGTTATAAATGTAAAAATTTTTAAATAATAGTATTTAATTATGTTTATAAAACAGTAGAAGCCAATTTCATTTTTAAGTAATTATTTTACTGTAGCGGAGAGAGAGTCAATTACCACGCGGCAGAAATAACACATCTCTGCCATTGGATACTGATTACGAGGTCAAGAGTGTAAATGCAAGAGTGAGCAAGAGAGGGAGTTTCGCTGTGTTTTAAATTATATAGCAGAGACATTTCACTATAAAAATCGTAGAACATACGGTATTAAGGGAGGGACTTCGAGGGAATTTAAGTGCAGACCTGAAGTATGGTAGGGATTATCCCTACAATTTTGGAGCCATAGGAACAGCTGACATTACAGATTTTAAGGGCTCGTGATTGCATACATTAAAGTTAAAAAGGAATGGTATCAGGAAAAAGAATGAATGCTTTACTTTTATAAATGAGGGAATAAGAAAAATTAGGAAATTAAATTATTATTGTAAGAAACTAATAGGAATTAAAGTTATATCATTAAACACACACACACACACACATATATATATATATATATATATATATATTGTCATACTGCATTTAGAAAAACACAGTTTCAGGACAGTAAGGAGAGACTTTTATATTGCTTTGTATTTATCCTTTTCAGGTATATCTTTTTCATTAGAATATAAAAACTTTTTTTTCCAAATATTATGAAGAGCATTTTCTAAGTGTGGCCACAGTTGCAAAGAAAGTTCGTTTAGATTTTTTAACAAATAGGTTTTTATATATGCCTATTCCTTAAGAATAAGCAAATACGGATTTAAATAAGAAAGTGGTAATTTTTTTTTTAATTAAATAATTTGATTCATAGTTTATTGACGTCACACGTAGTAGCAACATGAGGGCTTTTGGCGATGGATCTCGAAAATTTAAACCTAGGCTGAGTGACGTGGACAACACTAGCACCTCTCTCTAAAAACTTCTACACCATAACAATGGAAATAATTGGAACCTCAACAGATTTAATATGCATCATCTCCGCTAAACTGCATATCTATAGTGGCATCAGGATTCGAACCCATGATTCGAAGGAAATAACTATGGCAGCTAGTTCATGACCATGACTCGGTCTTATACAGTTCAAACAAGATTATTAGTTAAAACCGTCATCGAAAACATGAAATATGCTTGAATAATTAGAGATGATTAAATGCGCGAGACTAGAATCACATTGGATTTTGATTTAAGAAATGCTATGCTTTATGATAAAATGAAACAACGAAAAAGAAAGAAAACGAACTGTGCTGTATTACAGACTAGTAATAAAAATGACTTGTTTTCTGGACATCAGGTTTATTTGCGCACATCTTTTAAGAAATAAATTCAAGACACAATTTTTACAAGACGAATTTTTCAATGTTTGTTTTTACATCTTGGAACCAAACTGAACTCTTTTTTTGTGCGTTGCCAGTAAATTTTCTAAAAACAAAAACATGATGTGGTGTTGCTAATAGCATATTTTTTTTTCTTTGTAACAACTTTAAACATTTAAATAATATAGCTTATTAAAGATTTTACCAAAATATTTTTCAATCGCTTTAAGTTTAAATCGTTTTCTTTTAAATATTGAATGTATCACAGAAATAGATAAATTAAAACTATACATAAAGTGTTAGTCAATAAAAATATGGAAAAGAGCAGAAACAAAACAAGACTAAAATGTTACAAAGACGTTTCCACGAAATTCGTAATATCCAAAATCGAGTACTAGAACAAACTCTTCCTCTATTTTCGAGAATTAAAAAGTTGGTTCTAACTATTCGAATTTAGATCAATTTAAAGATTCGAAATCACAAAACTGCTGATCTGGGCTCAGGAGAAATAGGAGAAAACCTCTGGAACTGATAACCACTTATTCTCAAACCATAAAAAGAAAGGGATTATTGTACTAAGAAAAAGTGGAAGCCTCTATGCCCTACTAAGGCGGAAAACAGGGAATCAGCGAAAATTTCCCACTTCTTGCTTTCTATAATCACGATTCTGTTTTGCAATAAGTTATTGTTTTTTTGTGTCTGTGATTTGAAATTGTAATCATTATCTCTTAATTATCCTTATTGACATATTTTTCACTTAATTTTTAATTTGTCTGTTTATTATTCAGAGTGACTTAGCAATATGTAATCAAATGTTGGTTGAACGCATGATCCTTGATAGAATCCTCAGTATACAAAAGTCGTTTTTTCCTCGAACATGGTGCAAGAAAAACGCCGTAGAAATTTAGAATTGACATAGTGTAAGTAACTCTTGGACATTTCTCTCACTCTGTAAAAGGCAGTTAACTCCTATATGCTTCGATATTCGGTTTCGGCAACTAGTAATTATATAAGAATACAATAAATAAATGAAAAATATCTTCAAAAAGATACTTGTTTTGCTTCTGAAAGACATAAAAACAATTAAATTTTTACGTAGACTTACTACATTGTAGTTATACATATGCCATTCTTCATGTTTCTTAATTTTACAAAGACTATTGAAAAATTTAATCGGTAGAATTGTCATTCTATTTCTAGATCCGAATTTAGTTGGGTAATGGTGAGAACATTCGAGCTTCCTCTTCGCATCGCTACTCGAGATTTGAACCATCGGAACCAATTGAATGTTCAACCAAAAAAGAGTTAACTAAGAAAAATCAAAATAGTGGTTTTCGAGTTATAAAATGACCACTATTACAATGAATGTGGACGGGTAACTCAGTCGCAACCTCATCCCAAGATTATAGTTGAAAATTCAACTGATGTCAGTTGTAACAAAATTGAATCTGAGTAAAAAATAATACAGGGAGGGCAAAAAGTCCGTAAAAACTTTAAAAATTTATAAAACCCAGAAAATTTAAAAAAATAAAAAACGGTTTGTAGGTTCAGCATTGATAAGTCACAGGATTTTTTTTAAGTTAAGGAACAAAAAATAATTCAAAAAACTGCCAATCGGTGGCGTTTTGTACATGAGTGAAAGAAAAGACACTCAAATAACAAAAATAACGTTACGAAATCATTTATTATAGCATAATGTGTTCAAAATGTCCACTACCACAGGAGATAACACACTGAAGACGTGTCATAAGTTCAGCAATTACAGAGTGCAGAATCTCCGGCTGTATGCATGACAAATCTAGATGGATCGCATCTTTCAATTCTGACAAATTGGATGGACGGGATCGATACCCCTGGGATTTTAAATACCCCCACAGCCAAAAGTCTGGCTGGTGTCAGATCTGAAGACCAAGTAGGTCATGGAGATTTGCAACGTTTGCTAATGATTCTTTCTTTTCCGAACGTTATTGCTCCATCTTGAATAAACGTAACAGTAGAGAGTGCATCTTTTTCACGCAAACATGGAACAACCTTTTCGCGCAGAAGCGTTAAATAACGCTGAGCATTTACTGTCATCTTTTTCCACCCATTTACTGGACACTGTTTTTCAAAGAGGGATCTTATGATAAAGGAATCGGTGAACCCACACCAAACTGTGACTTTGGGGGAAAGCAGTGGTTTCTCTGTGTACACTCGTGGATTTTACTTAGCCCAGTTGCGACAGTAATGGGTAGTAACGTCACCATGGATCGAAAAATGACCTTCATCTGTCCACAAGATACAAAAGACCCAAGAGGAATCTTGTTCAATTTCGGAAAGAGCCCACATAGCTAATGCTTCTCTCTCTACGATATCCGACGGTAAAAATTCATGGTAAGACTGTAATTTGTATGGATACTGATTAAGAACTCCACGAAAAATGTTGCGTATCGAGGATGGTGGAAAGCCAAATGTCTGCCAGCTTCCCGTGCACTGTTACTCCCTACAGAGGATTCAGCCGCTTATGTTTTGAACACCGAAAGTGTCTGCCTTAGACTTGGTCGTCCGGACCTTACACGATCCTCGTGCGATCCAGTTTCCTCAAATCGCTGAACAAGCTTCATGAGGTGTGCCACTGTTAAAGGCCTTTTTTCAGTCTGCACATTTTTCTGAAGTCGGAATTTACGCAGTGCACCAGTCACAGATTCCTCGTTCATGTAAAATAACTTCTTCAACAAAGCTTTGTCGTTTCCACTCAGCATGCTTGTTCACTTTGTTGGCATGCAACGGAGAACTGGATCTGGATCAAGAGCATCAGAATTTATAATCGCCTGTGTCTTTTACATATTTCTAAGTAAGTCGTTTGTACCAACGCCATCTGTCATCTATTTTTTGAATTTCTTTTTCTAATCTTAAGAAAAATCCTGAGACTTATCGATACAAAACTTGCAAATCGTTTTTTTTTTATTTTTTTTTTAATTTTCTGGGTTTTATATATTTTTAAAGTTTTTTCGGACTTTTTGCCTACCCTGTAACTATAAATAGTGTCTGAGTCAAATTTCAGCTTTCCGATAATCTGGTATCCCTCCTGCACCAATATTATGGTCCTCTCTTCTAATACTAACCTTCTCAATCACCTTTCAGCAATTCAAAATTTCGTTTTTCTTTATCGCATCATTTCCTATTCTCTATATTTTTATATAATTAGCAATATTGTCTAACATAAGACACAGTTTATACACATGGCGAGGCTCTTAAATCCAAGTGCGAGAATTTTCTACAGTGCAAGAATAACAAAAATATTAATTTTATTTTCTCCACCGGTTTTGAGAAAAATCACGAAATTTGAAAGACTTTCACAGTTAAAAATTTTGTATTTATTAGATTGGTATTCTGTTAAGTACAACTACAATATATATTTTCTTAATTAATTTTAATTCTGGGCTAATGCGTGTAAAATGTATTACCTCCAAAATATAGCATTTATTACGTTAAATAGTTATTCGAGAACTTGGTCAGAAAATCGAAAACGTCTGATTTTAATGTTTAATAATAATAAAAAAGCAAATGTAACCACACCTACAGTGTAATGTTCAACACTTATTAAAAAATTACATAATATAATTATCGATTAAATTAATTAAAATTTTACGCGATACCCATTCGTACATCACTTACTTAAAAATAAGATATGAACAGTTTTTTTTTTCTGTTACTGAAATAATCATTTATGGTTGTGTACAGTATTTGTTACAGTAATCATTTGCAATAAAACTATAATTGTACAACTCATGTTTTGACTTATGAATGCTTGATTATGATGCAAAGTGTAAACATAAACACTGGAATGGGAGGTGAAGGTAGTGTTTAATAGTCCAAGAGCCAGATGTGGCTATACTGTGCTAAACGAGATAAAATTGTGGTCTCTAAGTTTAAAAAATGTAAAATAGGGCAAAATATTGATTGATAAGAAAGGAGTCGAAAATATAGAAGGATATCCAGGGTATTCTGAGGATGCGTCTACCAAGCTTACCAAAGACGGTAAAATCCAAGAGAAATAAAAAGATCACTAATCATTGGCGTCGGGATGTCCGTACTTGCCTAAAGAAAGCAAGTCCTTGAGGGGATAAAATATAGCAAGTGTTCAGTAGTCAGAAAAACATACAGTGATCATAAATATTTTATTTTTCTGTAATTATCAGTTTATAACATCAATGATTTGGCTTTGACATAGTTATATTTCAACAAATTTGGAAAACATTACCAAAAGTTTCAGTTCATTTTCTTTATTGGAAATGTGTATTAATTTTGTAGATTGTAAATCGATAAGATGGAAATGCATAAATATTAACTGATATACATAATTTTTTGATAATATATTTATTTTCAGTAAAAATTTAAAAGTATAATGTATATTTATAATTACATTTGTATAACAAAAATAACATTTATTTCAAGTATAACGAACAATTACGATAGTTGCTCATTTAAAAGTTCAAATATCATTGACCTCGAAAGATAGAAATTTATTTTCAGTTTTTTGCCACTAATATTTATTTATTTTTCTCTTTTTATTTAATATTTCATTCATTTTCATTACTCTTTGAAGTGAATGAATTTAAATTTCTTAAAATGATGGTAATAAAGTTTTTAAAACATTCATCGCATCCTCAGACAATATAGATCAGTCATATGTTTTAGCATTCTTTCATTTTGCTCGGGACCGCGGTAGCCTAGAGGTCAAGGTCGTGGACTAGCGGCCGGCGGTTTTCGTTCAGTCGCGGGTACGATCCTTGACCGCCAAAGACCCGCCTTGTACTGGGGCTGATGCACGTTAAATCTGTTCGGAGCCCAAAGTCCTCCCATTGGCGTGGTGTAGATGTTTGGAGATGGGGGTGCTAGCTCAGGTGTCGTCCTCGTTACTTGACCGTGGTTCAAATTTATGAGGTCCGTCGTCAATAGCCCTCGCGTAGCTTCTAGTGCGATGTTAATAAAAAAACTAAACTAAACTAAAACTTCATTTTGCACTCCGCGGAGTTAACGCAATTGGCGAGTTTTTAAAAATGTGCTAATCGGCGTCTTAAAAGCACCTAAGGGTACTTGGTCTGAAAAGGTCGAAAATTTCTTTAATTTTGTAATTTTAAGTTTTTAAAATGCTTCACCTATTCTAGAAGGTTGCTTACTTTGGAGTAAAGGATATGGATGAGAAGTTGAATCATGCACAATTGCGGATTAGTTTGATTGGGATGTTTGAATCGGAATTAGAGGAAAAGCTTTTTGTTGCAGCTGCATTTCTAATATTGTTTTGTTACCTTGTCTGTTCCGATGCACACATTTTCTTTTCTTTCCTTTTTTTTTTTTTTTGATTTTACCATGTTATAACTATGGGCTGAGTGGGAAGTTTGAGCAGCCGATTTAATTTACAGATGAATTTTTGCCACAATAGCATCCATCATTTTGCAGTGGCTGTTTTGGACTATTGACAGCTTTTAGTAAAACGAACTTCTCTACATTAAATACATTTTGGGTGCAAGACGTAGAATTTCAAATTGTGAACAGAAGCCTTAAGTGTTACTTAATTTTTTCCAGAGTGATTCGAGTTTAATTTACATGTAACGAGGTTCTTCGATAGTGTAAATTTCTGTATCATTGTCCATTTCTTGGAGATATTAGCAAAATAGTGGAAATTGATAACATCAATGATTATTTTTCATATTGTAGTATACCTGATCATGTGTGTTAACATTTCCAAGCTCGTTCGTGAATTCCGTCCGTGGCATATCTGCTCGCATACCTCTGATCACCAATAGAAATAATTTTTTTTCTTCTGGAAGTTGATAGGTACAATCGTGTGGATTTAATATATATATTGAGTATGTGGTATGTGGTTGAGGTAAGTGGAAAGATTTTAAAGCATTTCCAAATAATTTTGCAGTCAATTTAATTCGCCCTATTTGTTCAAATTCTTCGATAATTGCAGGTGAATTCAGAGGATTTTGATTAGCGATTGGTGGTACTTAATTGTGTTTGCTAACATTTGAGGAAGGGGTGTTGCATAAAGAGTTCAAATTATACCAGTTGAGAGTTGGAACATGAAAGACCCGCAACATCAGGTACGTGAATGAGGGAAGGATGTGAATGACACAGAAAAGTTTAAATTTGTTCTTAAAAAATTCACGTGCATATATTCAAAATAACAGAACTCTATAAATCTTTTTTCAGAATAAGTTATAATGCCATTTATCTCAATTTCATGTGTACTTTGGTGAAGCTGATTCCCTGAAACCATTCCATGTTTATAAAAATTCTTATTTCATAAGCAAATAAGAATTTTTAGTTTAGCGTTTAATAAATTAAAACTTTATTACACGCTCAACTGAATCGGTACACTGCATACAAAATACACATATAACACTAAAAGTAGCTATTTGCAATCCTAAAATGTAAGCTGCATGATTCATCTACATAAACAGACCGAAGATTGCGATACATATGAGACTTTGCGCACCAGCACGGCTTGGAACATTCAATCACAACAGCACCAGTCTCAACAGCGAAGATGAGAAGTGCATAGGAGAAGATATATTCCATTTTGTCTTCAGATAAAGCAGCAAATCTGTTATGGCAGGGGTCTTAGTAGCCTATTGGTCATGTTCGCGGAATCGAGGCCGGCGGTTTTCGTTCGAGTCATTGGTTCGAGTCTTCAGGCCACTTAAGATCCTCCGTGTAGCCAGGGGTGATGCACGTTAAATCTATTGAGGCTTAAAGTCTCCCGTTGGAGTGGTGTGGAAGTTTGGAGATGAAAGTGCCAGCTCAGGTTCTTCCTCGGCACTTGACCGAGGCTCAAATCTGTGAAGTCCATCTTCATTAGTTCTCTTGCTTTTTTTCGCACCCATGGTTGATCAAATAAATATTTTGCAATAGAATGTTAATCACTCACGGGCTTTGCATCTCTAAGCCTTTGTGGTAACTTAGGATATCGAATCCGATCTTTATCTTATTCAAGACTTTAACTTTAATAATCCTTTAAGTTCTCTCCCGCGGGTCAACTCAATATTTTTCTTTAAGAAAATAAATGTCTCCCTTTTTGTTTTAATAAATTAATTTACCTCGGATTATTCAATAAAACCGATCATTATAAAGATGTTTTACTGAAAATTTGTTAATCCATCAAATTTATAAATACTCACTTATATTTATCTCCTCATCAAAAAATCCTCATTTATCAGAGCATGGAACGTATTCTTCAGCAAAAATAATAAGTTACTTTTTTTTTGTAATTTCTTTCACAGTTCTCCAACGTAAATCTTTTGACTTTCAACTTAAAATTTAATTCAATAAATATAACAAAAACTGCTTTCAAAAGAGCATAAAAACTTCTCTATTTTAACTTTATTTTTTCTACTGATTCAAAACATTTTTAGGGTCATCGAAGTTAATTGATTACGATCAAGAAAAAAGATTTCTGTTAGTTTTAGTTAGCTAATGCTTATCTCTTCTTATTCGTTCTTGAAGAACGGTTCTTTAACCTGATCTTTGGTTCATCTGGTCTTTGGACTCCTCGAAGGCAAATTCTCAATTATATTCTAATGAATCTAACGCTACTTAATTATTACATACATGCATATATGATTACTTGAGAAGAAATCAAGAAATAGAGGTTAAATTAGTATATAAATTAAATACAAAAGAAATATAAATTAAATACAAAAGAAATA
>BMAW01131838.1:248853-264894 GCA_019974015.1 Nephila pilipes
CAAAAGAAATATAAATTAAATACAAAAGAAATATAAATTAAATACAACCTCTGAAAATAAAGTTCAGTTAATAGTCCTATAACATTAACGTAGATGAAATATTAACGTAAGTTACCTTACCGTCCTTCGAAGTAGTAAACTCTCATAACTATGCACCACTGAGATCTGCTATACATGTCCTGAAAACTATGCAAGAAGTCTTCTTTTGCGACGGAAAAAGTTCAAAAGCCTCGTCACGTTTCGTTGGATGTCAGGAATTTCGTCAAATCTCTTCCCATTCAAAGCGAGTTTGAGTCGTGGGAATAGGAAAAAGAAGTCTGGAGGATTGAGATCTGGCGAGTATGGTGGATGTTCAATTTGCACCCCCCCCCTTTTTTTTTACCAAGAACTCTTTGATGATATTAGCTGTGTGAAAGCGAGTATTGTCGAGAACAAAAAACTATGAACCTTGTTGTGCGTACTGGGGTCGTACCCTGCGTAGACGTTTCATGAAACGGGTCAAAGTTTCAATGTACCTTGCAGCATTCATGCGCACAGTTAACAGACCGGGTTTGTCAGAAAACTTTCCTGGCCATCTCGGTAACGGGCGAACCACTCGTACAAACACTTGACAGTGCTTGAACTTCATAAATACGTACCAGCATCGCATGGGGTTTTTCGATGTCTTGTCAAGCTTAAGCCAAAACTTTAAATTGACCTTTTTTTTCGCTCATTTTCCTGTTCTCAGTTAAGAACCAACGCACTAAACAAGCACATTGTAAACAAGTCTTGCACGGAACACAAACGATGCTCAACTAAACAACGGTGGGGGCAGATGGTCAGCACATGTCTCTACCCAGGTTCAGCGTTTTGTTTCGCCAGTGTTGCCAGATCGGCCGTTCTGACTTCATTCACCGAACTTTATTGTCAGAGGTTGTATATACTCGTACGAGAAAGAAAAAGCTATGAATCAATAAGAATAAAATATGAATTAATAAGAATAAAATTAAAACAGAAATTCTATATGCAAGTATTGAAAATAATTTTTAGACTTAAAGAAATTCAAATTGTTTTGAATGACAAATATTGCATCACAAAATATGCACTTGTAAACATATTTTGGCCTAATTAAGTTTTGCATTATAAGCTCTAAAATACATGTTGACAATCAAAGTTGTTCCTTTGGACTTAAAACTACAAGGAAATAATAATGTTATTTGAAAATGTATTCTTAAGAAAGCACAAGAAAAATACTCATGCCTTATAATGAGCATTACGTGAATGTTCTAGCATTCTTTTTAATATCTAATGGGATTGAGAGTGTTTTGGAAATGGACAGAAATATAAAAAGCAGCCTACTTCCCTCAAGAATATGTTCTATCTTTATAGCATACCGAAAGACTGCGGATATATATACTGAATATAAGCATACCATCTACTCTGAAAATATTTTCTTTGCTGTGCTCTCTATTTTTGTTTATATTAATCAGCTTTCTTGTGACGTTGAGCTATTCGAGGTTTTCTCTTCAATAATCTTGGGGATTTTTAGTTAAGATTGGTTGCTTTTTCTAAACAACATTTTCCCAATTAAAAATGAAATGTGAATATTTAAACTAAAGGCAGGTAGAAATAAAGTGAACGAGGTAGATAAAAAGTATATAAGCTAAGCTTGAGACACACGATAGAAGTCGAGTTACTCTAGCGTTTGATAGTTGTCCTATAGTCGAAGACGGGGTCGAGAATTGCTACAAATTATCAACAGCATAAGTGAAGCTTAGAAGTAAAGACAGCCTCAACTTTACGGTATTGGTAAGACTCTGTTAGTTTGATACTGGTGGAATAATTTAATATATTTAAGGCGATATTTTGGGAGAGTCGGTATAAATTTGTCGTTATAGTAGTAGGTTGTCAAATAAATATAGTGTGAGAATCCTATCTAACGACTTCTTGAATGACTTGTTGACTCTTAGCGTTAGAATATTGAGTTTAGCTATGACACAAGAGGCGAATAGGAATATAAATTCGTCACACGCCTTTTATTAAATTAAATATATCACACTGTTATGTAATGGGATGAAAATGGAACGATTTTAAAGAACAAATGACTAATTTCAAGCAATAAGTTCCATAAACTATGATTGTGCTCTAAACTTCGTCTCAGACCGAATGACGAATTCATTCTCATGAGAGATCGATACGTCAAAAGGAGTTTATCGGTCCCTTCATTCACCAGTCAAATGATGGAAACGCGCGCAACTTGTTGCTTGCTTTTAACTTAAAACGCCGCTTTAAATATCGCAAAATTGTATTTTATATCATTGAGGTAACAATAGATTTTCTATCGAGAAAGAAAATTGCAGATAGTTCCCGAAGAATTTCTGGCTCGTACAACGCCAGGAGTACCATCAATTACATCAGGTTAGTTATGAATATCTTTCTTCCTCACTAAGTCTTTTTAATTTCATTCTGCTTTTCTGTGGTCTTTTATGCATATAATTTTAAAAGTGTTTTTTAAATATTAGTTTATTTGTGTAATAGATTGTGGGATATTCTTCTAAAATTTAATTATTCATAATAATAAATAGTCGTGTAATAAACTCATTACTTAGTACTATTATATTCAAGAGTCAAAATCTGTTTTTTCGATACATTTTCCGATATTATCTTTGTATTTTCTAAATATTATAAAAAGTTATTGCTCTAAATATTTTGTTAGTAAATCATTAACCATTATTAATACACGCAATTCGTATAGTTACTTTCGTATAAGCTAATAGTATTACGTCCTTAATGACTTTCTACATTGCGCGAAACGATAAAATATTGAATGAAAACATTTATTTTTATTTCCTTCAGGAATCACGCCTTTTACTTACCGCTATAACACTGAGGGTTTTTATTATAATTATTTTTACACTTCACCTTTATATGAAACCCAAAATCTCACAAAATATTCTTCAGATGGTGTACATAATTCGGGTGGGACACTTCGATTCAATATTTTCTCATTGTAATATAACAATTAACCATGCATTTAAATTTTAATTCATTATGTGGATAAAAAGTAGAGTTCTTCGAAATTTATTTCACAATCATTGTTCCAGCTTCAAAGACTATAAAAATCTATTCCACCTCACTTCTTTTTCTTTTTGTCCATCGGTTGTTCTCGTAAGAGAAATATTTCTATGGCGTCAAATAAGAGTTGCAAAATCACATGATTGGTTCAAAAAACATTTAAGCAATTTTTTATGAAAAAATCTCAAGAGACATTCAAATCTCAGACTCTCAGAGACCATTTCAAAAAATCTCAATACTTTTACAATCACTTTTGAAATTAAAAATCCATAAGTTTTATGTCGGAAACACAATATTTAAAAACACTTTTGCTTTAATAATAATTGTATACACATAAGGCCGGTTTCGCTTTGAACATGACATTATTCTAAATGAATAATATCGTTGTCTTAAAGCGAACGTTTTCTGTTTTTTCTAATTGTTTTAAATACGTTTAGTAGAATGTTAATGTAACAAGTAATTTCAAACAAACGGGACGTGTTTCGCTACAATGCGTTTTGTAAGTAATGTACAACAAATCTAATTTCAAAATACCTTCTAAACAATTTTTATATTCCTTAAAATCAGACATGCGAAATCCCGAAGCAAATTTTACGAAAGTCAACTGCTATGTGACTGATCGATCTTCCTATTTTAGAAGATAGTTTTATGATATTATCGCATTAAATTGCGCGCATTTTTTCGTTCATTTTTGCTCACTAAATAACTATCTTAAGATCTTATTTCTTCAAATGTTCGGTTTACAAAAGCATTCATTACTTCCCAAATTACTTTTGATTTAAAAAATTATATTTATAATTTGCTTACTGTTCTTAACCATTAATATTTTGATTTAGTATAAGTTTAATTTGAAATTTCTTTATTTTTAATTTGTCCTTTTATATTACAAGTTATTCTAATTAAGTTATTCTAACAAATTATTCTAATTAAGGTATGAATATATAATAATCAAAACTTAATTAATCTTTCAATCTCTTTTAACGAGGACAGTTTATTAAAATACAAGAATGCATTGTGAAATATGGGGTTTAATATAAAACGCTCTCGCCTTTGTATTTTTTTAAAATTTCACACCATAGATTATTGAAAATATAGATTGAAGAAATTATTATTTCTCCAGAAATTGAAAAAATAATTATTACAAACTATCAGATATGTTAAATTCAAATATTTCCGTAATAAGTCTGACCAAAAATGGTGCAATTCAGCTCATTAGAAAATATTTTTCTGTGTACAATAGCTTTATTTTCATGAATGAAGCTTAAAATATGCAAGCATTTGAGACGAACTTTATATATTTTTAATTATGAATTTAATGAATGTTACTCAATTTTGCAATCAGCAATGTATTAGCAAATTTTATTTTAATGCATACAATACTTATTTTTTAAAAGGAAAATTAATGAATTAAAAGATAAAAATAATCTTAAACCTTTATACTTTTTAACATCAAATTTCCCCAATTTTAAGTGCATGATGAGTTACAAAACATTCCCTTCACTACATTCTCAATTTTTCGTGAAAAGTGATATTTGGCTGTCAAATGGCCATAAAAAATCTGACGTTTGGACTTATTTGGTTCTTAATAATTGTTTTCCATAACATACTATGGCACGCAAACTTTATTACTTTTGAAGGGGCAGCTGAGAGCTTGTGTTTTTTGGGATTGCAATGATTTTTTTAAACTCCAAAGATGTACAGAGACTTTTCACATTTTAAGGTTAGAAATCCTAAATGGCTATTTGTTTTGTATGAAAAAAGGCGTAAAAACTACCATGCAGTCATATTTGGTACTATACGGAAATGAGACATTACATTTTCATGCACGGTACACACAGCTTCTTTTACAGAGCTAGGAAAAAGCAAACTGTACGTGTTCTTTTTAACATTATGAATTAAAATTTGTGAATCAAATCAATAATTGTTAAATAAAAAAGTAAAATATGTTTGAAAAATTAGACACATTAAAGAGATAAAATTAATTTAGAAATGCATCAATGTAAGCCAAACTTCGTTTATTTCCAAAAATAAAGAAGATGATAAATGTATACATGTCTTATGCGTATCTTAAGTCAAATGGAAAAAATATGAATTTTTTCATTAAGCTTAAAGTTAGTGATTTCGAACAAAGTGGGACATACTTCATGATAATGCATTTTGCAATTGATGCACAACTAATACAATTTTAAAATATCATCTTTGTAACTGATGTTTTTACACATAAGTCCCACTCATTCGCTTTAAAATATATTCTGTATTTTGTTTTTTCTGTTGTAACGCTTAATCGATTTTTAAAGGAAATATAAAAATGAAGGATCGTACGTTAGGAAAAAGTTATTTTACTTTAAGAACTTAATAAAGTATTCATGTTTATGTCAAAACATTCTTCTTTAAGAGACTATGTGCACCTTTTTACCTGTTACTAAGTGAAGAAACTGCTTCACAGTTAAGATAAATTTTAATAAATCAATGAAATTAGCAATGTGTAATTATAATAAACTGTATGTTAGTTCACAGTATTTATGAAAAGAATACCATATATATATATATATATATATATATATATATATGTCTCTCCCTCTCTCTCTCTCTGTGTGTGTGTGTACAGAGAAAGAGGTGGGCAGCTTCTTTATGTCGCACCCGCTGACTCAGATCTCATAGATGTTTTAAAATGTATTATTTTTTGTAGGAATTTTCTAATAGCTACAAATGCATGGATGGGAAGGGGGAGGGAAGTGTGTGCGCGTGTAAATAAAAACCTAGTTGCACCTTCCATCACCATCAACAAATTGCATACGGTGCTACATCTAACGGTAAAATGTCAATGAATATGCAATAGAAACTTTACATTGTTCCCGGGAGAGATGTATTTATCTTCTTTAATATGATTCAAATCATTTTTTTCAAAATAAAGATGACTATCTGTAAATTTGTTTTATTTTTTGCTATTTTCTCCCACTTTCCGGCTAACCAGATTTTAAATATCCAGCATTAAAATTAAACAGAATAGTATAGCTAAATTTAATTCTTACTTAATAGACATATTATTACAGAAAAACTATTTCCATTAATCTCAATTCCTTATTGAAATTAAGCTTTCTTAGCACACACTTTCGCATATTGCAAAAAAACCTAAAAATGTTTCCTCAAATTCAATGCACAAACAAAATATGAATAATTTGGGAAAATATTGTGGGTATTTTTAAGAAAGTTTCACTTATATATATATATATTTCCCTCCCGGTCATATTCTATAATGTTTAGGTACATTTTTTTAAAAAAAAGTTACAGCGCTTGTAATGAGTTTCAGAAAAAATATTATTCTCATAAAAAATTTAGAAGAAAGTTTTAGAAAAGTAAGCACATGTTTCATTTTTTTAAATTTTGAAATGTAAAGATACTCCTTCCCAAATGTTTTGAACAAACCTTTATACGGTACACCAAAGTTCTAAATGGAACCCAAAGCTGTTTTAGATTATTACTATGCTTTTCACTTGTGCCTGTTTCGAATGAAAAATAATAAGAAAATTCATTGATTTAATTCAGCAATTGAGAACATTTTCTGCAGATAATAGTTACCATGATTATAAAACAGTAAAACATTGATGCGTTTTCTCAATAAATTAGCAGAAAACTCTTAATGAACATTTCAAGATTGTGAGAAATATTTACCTGAATCCAGAGCATGAAATCATAACAAATTGTACTATTTTAGAAAAGCGTTCAAAATGTTCCTACATTTTTTTTCCAAAAACCTCATACAATCGTACTGTTTCTTCTAACGAGGCTTAAGGATATATATATATATATATACTCATTGGCATTAAAATTTGCGCTCTAAGAAAGATATGTCAGAATAAAGCGAAATTTTACAAATGAAAGTGCAACGTTGATGTAAATGATTACAAAATCAATGTAAAATGATCATTTATTGTATGAAAAATTATAAGTGAATGGAGGTCTTAGTACCCCTCAGGGCCACTTCTAGCTTGAATGTATGATGCGATACAGTCAAGCATGGAAGCATACAAGTCCCGTTTGATATCCTGCGACATCTAGTTCCGCAATTGCTGCAAACGTTTCCTTAATTTTAGCAAACTCGTAAATAATAGAACTTTCCTTTCTAAATGATCCATTATTTACTCTATCGGTGTCTGGATCTGGGTATCGGTATCTGTGGGATCGAAAAGGCCAGAAATGGGTGGAAATGTACCAAAGTCATACCTTGCTGTGTGTGGGCAAGCATTGTCCTATTGAAAAATTGACCAGAATAAGAAACACTATGGAATCTCTGATTTTTCTACGTATCGCTTTATACAGTGTATATTTTTACAATGAATTTTATCTTCAGTTTGGCCCGACGTATTTTAATAATACTGGAATGTTATCTACATTTGCATAAATTAGTTGTGTTTATATTCAAGATAAATTAAATGTTTTTCACAACTTTCAAGTAATGTTAACTAATGCAATCTGAATAAGTAAAATCAAAAATTTTAATTCTTGGTTATTTTTCTTACACGTAATGTAGCGGAATTTAATATTACTTAGTTTAATTAAATGTATCAATTGTGTTAATATATTCTAGATAAATTAGTTTCTTAATTAATTCAGATCATCTTAAATTACAGAATAATTATATTAATAAACAGGAGTTTGAATATCAAGTTAGAATTTCTAAACAAATTTTTCGTGAATATGAAAAATAATTTTAAGTCATACATATATTTATTGGATTCGACAATATTTCTGAAACTAACAATTTTATACTCAACATTTTCTGAGATTTCTATCTATTTTTAACTGATGGATAGAAAAATTGATTTAAACTTTGAACATTCATGGTAAATATTCACTATTTTTCGCAAAAACTTAAACTTTTTTAATTTAATTATTTTTAGTTGTATTTAATGAATAATTCAGTAATCTGAGAAATGTTGAATTTTGACTTACTACTATGACGACACTTGCAATCTTATCTTTGGATTCTTATGGCATATTGAGTTAAATTTTCTTGTTATGGGTAAACGCTAGGGAAGATGCGAGGGCACGAGAGGAACTTTTGATTGTTTTAAAATGATGTATACCTTTTGCGAGTGATATATTTGTCAAAAATAACGCACATTTTTTTATAGATATAATGGTCGGCTACTTCATTCTATCTTTTGCATTTCAAAATGTCTCTGAGAAAATTTTCCAAGACGTGAAACGACGTGAAGCAATGGACATAATTAAACAGCCGCAGAATTTCCTCAGATTCGATTGTAATCCTTTCATTTTTGTGATGTCCAATCACATGAATTCGCTAAAAAGTCTTAACACATAGAAGAGGAAATTGAACGAATAGGATTTGAATATGTAGCATTAATTTGAATATGAACTGTATTACAATTTATTTTCTAATTTTAAAAATATTAAAAATTGAAACTTATTTCCTTTTTTACGAAAAAGTATTTATTAAAAATGTTTTGTTTCATATTTTTTTCTGTTGAAAAAAATTTATTTCAAATTTCTTTTCTCCTTATAAATATATTACATTTTAAGAAAATTATTTTTTACTTTAAACCATATTCAAAGGTTAAAAATTTGCTGCCGAACATTATTCTACTAATAAAAATATTATAGTTTAAAATTTATTTCCTTCTTCTAAACTTTTTTTGTCTATTTATAAAAATATATTATTTAAATTTTTTTTCCTCTTATAAAAATATTTAAATTTTGAAACTATTTCTAATTTAAAAGCATAATATATATAAAAAAAATTATTTTCTACTTTAAAAGATTATTATATTCAAAAAAAAACATTTTCTACTTTTAAAATAGTTAAGATTAATATAATTTATTACTTAAAAAAAATTATGTCTTAAACATTTTTTCTCTGACATTTGAAAAAGTTATTCTAATTTTTTTTTCTAACTTTAAGGAAATTATAATACGTTTTTATTTTTTTTTTTTCACATTGAGAAAAAAATCTTTTTTTTCTAATTTTGTTTTCTTATATTAAAATTTTCCCTTGTTAAAAAAGAAAAAAAAAAGTGATTTATTAACGCTTTAAAAAGAATAAATTTTAAAATATTGCATTGTATTCTTAAATTATACTACACATAAATTACATATCAAGACGAACAATAATGTAATAAAACATACAAAAATGTAAGCAAAACAAGCTTATTTATAAATGTTTATTTAGAATCGTGATACACTTAATTTGCAATTTCAACCATAAGAGACATATTTAGTTTCTCTAAAAAAGATTTGTTTACATTATTTGATAACTGAGGGTTTTTGTTAAAGAATTTGCAGTAAAAATTTTCCGAAATTTAAAAAAAAAAATAGCAAACTCACCATATAATTTTTGTGGTATCTAGTTAAACTGTCGTGACATTGTTGATTTGCATAGATTTGGAAACAGCAATTACATTCAAAAACATTACTTAGTAAAACTTTTAAGTAATCACACAAAAATTCAATCATAGAAGTTATGTGCTCTTCCTCAATTTCTGCATTGATAAGGTCAGCAGAGTCTTCAGTTAAACATTTTAACTCTTCTTTCGCTAGCACATAAAAAAAACTCATTTGAGAGAGAGACAGAGGGAGAAAAAGAGAAGAGAAATTGAACTATCTGTAACTGTTTCTGAAATACGTATAAGTTTAGTACATTCAGATTCACTTAAAACATATATAAATGAGATGAACTGAAGAGTAAAGTTCTTTTTTTTACTAAGATATCTCTGTAGATTTACGAGAATCGCATCATCTATGAACACGGTAGAAAACACTAGAGAGTCATGTAGAATGAAACTTGAAGATATTCAGACAGAATTCTAGTACAAGCGATTCAAAACATGATGATGACGTAAAATGTAATTTGTAGTACATAGATAAAAATTGTATAAAGAACGTTACACCAGTACTGAGTTGTGATTGGCTTATTATTTAAATACAAGTTGTTTGGGGAAACAGATTACTGTATTCCTTATCTCACGGAATGTTAAAATAAATCTAATTTGGTTCTGTTATCAACATTTTCTTTATTAACATGTCCATACGACTTTACTCATCCAATTTCAAGCAACTTAGTAATTCTTTATCAATTTTGAGTAACCCTATGGTGTGACTTCATCAGATTCATGTTTAAACACGTACTCTAATACATATTTTTTCGAAATTATTCTGGCGTCATATAAGAAAACCAAATTTCTTAGCTTTTGAATAGTACACCATCGTATTTTATAATTAGAGAATAATATCAACTCTTTTAGCATCAAGAGATCTTACAATTCAACTTTATGTTCCATATTTCAACATGATCATTGATTGATTATATGATCACAATGTAATTACAAATAAGTAGCATTACATTCGGGCTTAAGCATTAAATTGTAAGTTTTGCATAAATGTTACAATATTTTTTTGTTGTAATGTTTGAAAAATGTGAAAAAATTAACATTTATTTTCGAATTATAAAATTGTGTTATCTTAATACATTTCTAAGGTAACATGTTTTATTAATATTTTACTACTAATAAATTAATATGGTATAATTATCATAGTAATATGTTTTTTAAATCTTGACCTTTTCAATCTGTCTAAATCTGTTGATCCCATCAATTCAGAAATTGAGTCAGTGCTCGCATCTTCTATGATTAAAATTTTTGCACCCACTTAAGAATTTCACTGAATAATGTTTCTTAATGCAATGGTTGTATCCATAACTGTGCAAATCAACTCAGTCATGACTATTTAACTTGGATCTACAAAATGACTTTAGAATCATATAGTGATTTTGCTGTTTTTTCTAGAATTTCGAACAATTCATTGCAGATTTTTTACAACATAATTCTAAATTCTCACATTATGTATACAAATATTTCTTAGAAAAATGTCTCTTATGGTTGAAAATACAAACCAAATGTTTACTAATTCTGATTGAACATTTTAAATAAATTCACTTGCCTTACTTAACTAAATGTTTCATTTAATTATGAATCGTCTTAATATCTAATTTAAATGTAGTGAATTTTAAGATTGCATTGTGATATATTAAAATTTGTCTTTTTAAAACTTTAAAAAATCACATTATTTCTTTCTTCACAAGTGACATTTTTAATATTAGAAAATAAAATTTTAAAAAAAAAAATCTTCATGTTTGAAGAAAATTTAAAAACATAATATATTTTTCCTGATGTTAGAATAAAATTTAAGCATAACATTACCTAATGTTAGAAAATAAATATTTAAGACATATTTATCTTTTAAAGTAGTAAATAATTTTAAAACTTAAATATTTTTCAAGAGGAAAATTTTTTTTTTAAATATAATATTATTTTAAAGTAGAAAATAATTTTTAAATTTTAAAAGTTTTTAAAAGAGAAAAAAATTAAAATAATATTTTTCTTAAAAAAATAGACAAAAAAAATTCCATATCAAGGAAATAAATCTTAAATTATATTTAATAAATAAAAAAAAAGCTTTAAGAATTATTTTATAAGTAGTTGATGACAAGGTATTTTTATAAATAGACAAAAATATTTTATAAGAAGGAAATAAATTTTAAGGAAATCCGCTCTTGTTCTTACAATTGAAAAATTCGTTCAAAGGGATGGGGGAAGGGGAAGATTTTCTGTAATCCCTGTCCATAATTGTACAGGGCATCAGTAAGTTTCTGTCAGTCAGATTGGCTTGAAATTTCATTTTTTCTATTTGAATTAAAAACATGATTTGGTGTAGAATTTTCGTGATATAACCAAATACATAAGTGAGTCAAAATGCTATTTTGAAAAATATAATAGGTTTTATACTCAATTTTGATTATTATTGATTTAATCCTTAACAAACCATGGCTAGGAAGGAGAATTTGTTATTTTATATGGTTGTGCAAATTTTTTTTATCTGCGTCTTATCTCACACTTTTTTCCCCCTTAACATCAAAATTATCAAACGAAATTAAGTTTCTATAAAATATTTCAAAACCTTTAAAAAATGTAGCAAAATAAATATCTATAAAATATTTGCTTAATATCAAAGAATATATAAAATTAAGGAATATATTCTATAGTTTTATTTATCTTTTTTGAATCAATAATTTCAGTTTTTAAAATACTGTTTTTTTTTTCATTATAAGGTGTAAAAAATAAAAACTTCAAAATTAGAAAAGTTTTCAACTTTCTAACTATAAGAAATGAATAATAATCAAGTTTTTGTATTACATTACCATGAAACATTTCTTCTTTTGTATTGGTAAAAATAAGAACTGAAAAAAAAACAACCCAAACCTTTTAAAATTTATTAGTTTTTTTCATAATTCTTAAGCCAGGTGTTCAGGGTATCTTTCATGCAATCACTAGTTTTTTATTGTTAAGATATCGAAATCCTAATGAATTTTTAATAGCTGAAATTCAGTTTCCTTCAAAGGGAAGATAGATGAGTATTTTTCCTTAAATTTATATTTTAAAACTTGAATCTTCAGATAATTAGAAATTAAAAGCGTGTATGTAGCTGTATATTAGTTTATATCCGTAAATGTCAACTGGAAAATTTTCCAAACTTTTTTGGTTACTAATGATTAGAAGATTCAAGTTTAAAAATATCCATTTGTGTAAAATTTCTTATAATTTATATTCTGTTTGAGGATAACTGAAGTACATGTAATTAAAATCCGGACATTTTTCGTAAACTCAATCAAAAGTGGGCATTTTATGTAAGCTTTTCTGAAGATCTTCATTTGAGTTAACTAAAAATATTTACTAATTTCGAGGGTACGCGGTTAAAAGTATTTACCATAAATACTTAGAATTTTGTGAATATTTAAGATATTAAATTCAAATTTTAAAACATTGTACCACTAGCAATTCTGCATATTTTCCGAGATTTTCGTACAATTATTTTAAAAACTGCATGAACGAATATTTTTCATCATTTAACACACTAATATTTTCAAGCACGTTGTTTTTATTTTTATCTCTTACTGAGGATCATTGGATCTGGTTAACAATTTCTAAATAGTTGTTTGAATCTTAAGCGCCATAATGACCTTTTAGATTTAATATTAGTTTGAAGCTATCACAAAGTGTTACGGACAGAGGAGAATCTACTTTCCGTATAGTTAACAAATCTCTTTTTCTGTCTCTTCTTTGCATGGTTAGCTTACATTTTTTTCTTCACATTAAAATTATCAAACAGAATTAACTTCTTATAAGATATCATTAAATCCCTAAGAATACAGCAGAAATTATCTATAAAATATAGGTTTAAATTCAAAGAATATGTGAAAACAATGAAAAAAAAAGCATTTTATCGATTGCTTTATCTTATTTTAATCAATATTTTTAGTTTTTTAAATAATAATTTTTTCATTATAAGGTTAGAAAAGAAACGAATGCCTTAGAATTGAAATCTTTTTAAGTGTCGAGCTTTTACAAACAAATAATATTTAAGCAAATTTATTATATTATCCGGAAAAATTTATTATGCATAGAATAAAAATATCAACCGAAAAAAACTGAAAATTTTAAATCCATTAGTGTTTTTATAATTTCGAAGCCAGGTGTTCAGAGAGTAACTTATATATAATCCCTAATTTTTTGTATTGTTAAGAAATAGAAATATATCCAAATTTCAAATGGATTAACTTCAGTTTCCATCAAAAAGAGAGAAGAGATATTAGGTTTTTCTCTCAATTTCATATTTTTTTGTTTAAGTCTTTTAATAATTAGTAAATAAAAGCGTTTGTGCACCTTTTTATTTGTTTAAAGGCGTAAGTATCAACTGTGAATTAGTCAAGAAACTTTTCGTCAATAAGTGTTCGAAGATTCAATTTTAAAAAATATATTCATTTGTATAAAGTCCCCATCATTTATCTTCTGTTGGAGGATAACTGAAGTACAGGTGATTAAAATTCAGACATTTTTCGTAATCTTAATTATACAAAACTAGGAATTTTATACAAGCTGACCTTAAAGTTTGTTTATAAAAATACAAAAAAAAAAAAAAAAAAAAAAAAAAACATTAATACTAAACATTAATACTAAAAATTTTGCGAGCTTTTAAAATATTACATTCAAACTTGAATGTTTTACATCTGCAGCAAATTTCCGAAATTTTTGTACGATTCGGTTGAAAACTGCACGTTATGTGCAAAGGACATGCTGAAAATTTGGTGACTTAAAATAAAACTTTTACATGAAGCAAAGCTGAGTGCTTATACATCAGGATGCAAAAAAAATTATGAACAAATCTGCAATAGTGTTTGAAATAATTATTTTAAAATTCATTTCGAAATATGTTCATTATATTATACTTAATATTAAATAAAGCATCAACATAATAAAGTAAGAGTTTCATGCATTCAGAGACTATTAAAAAAAGTACAAATGACATTTTTTTTTGGTAATGTTAAGATTTTTATACTTTTAAATTCAAACTTATTTACCATAGCTTAGCTGTTTGGGTGCAATAAATTATATGATATCTAAAGCATACTGTTTATACTGATTTATTACAATTAATATGAAATTCTTAGGTTGTTATTTAAAAAATAAAGTGTCTGTCGTGCTTACATTTGCTAAGTTTTTTGCTTGCACATCACACATTAAAAAAATATTGCAATGTTGTCGAACACGACTTATTAGTCGAGTGTTTTATGGAGCTCTAATCGTCCCTTCTCTTCGAAAACTTTGGGTAGAAGGAAAATGGCTACACCTCTTCCAAAACCACGCGTTATAATCCTTTGTTTTGATTGGATGGATGAAAGTAATAAACTAGTTATTGGTTCTGAGTACTCCAACAGGACCAGGAATCGGCACCTTCTAAACTGGACACTTCTGTTGCGGAAGTGTTCCTGGTTCGCAGGGAAATCGGACTCTATAAGGTCAAACTTCATAAGAAAAAGAAATGTTGTTTGCCCATTCTCACGAGTCTAGATATCTCTAATAATGACCTTGTTCAGAAGTAAGGGTTAAACTACTAACGAACTTGCTAAGTGTGGTCACCGCATCAGCAAAAGAAAGATGATGTAATACGCATCTGTCATGTTATTTAAATTTGGAAAAATACCTTTCCAATCTTTTAAACCGATATCTCGAAACTTTAGCTCTGTTTTCTTTACAACCAGGTATTAATTTTCTTCAAAACTAATTAAAAATTAAATAAGATAAAATTTCAGCTGCACAAAAGTTTTTCTTTCTTTTTTTCTTTTTTCTGCAATATAAAACGAAATATGACGATGAATTTGTACCATTAATAATTCAGCAGAAACTTGCATTTTAAAAGGGCTCTAACTCTAAGATTAAGGGCACATTTCTAAAAGTAAAATTGCTTACCATTTCTTTTTTTTAAGAATAGTAGCAGAATTGTTTGTCAAATTCATTGAACTAAATTGTTTTTAGAGTACTGTTTTGAAATACAATAATAGACCTGAAGAAGTTTCAGACAGAAAACAACACAACAGAAACTGTAATGATTTAATTGAAAGATGCAGTTTTCAATGATAATTTTTCATTTCTATATAAAAGTGAATATGTATTTAAAGGATGAAACACTAAAGAAACGGAAAGATGAAAAAAGTACGTATAATTAAAAGGTGGTTAGAAATATTTTGAAAAAGAATATATCCCTCATTAAAATTTGAAATTATTAACTGAATGTGAACTATGTTGCACTGGTACAAATGCTTATGTAAAGAGGGCATTTTCGCTTAAAATATGAAAATCGTATTTTAAGTTATTTTAAATTATAAACGTGTTTGATTGGAGAAAGCTAAGTTCTTATTTCCGTAATCAAATTATCTTTCTTATAATATACCATTGGTACTTCTTCGATAAGAAAATTGAACACTTTACAATTTCACTAATCACTGCCTTGAGTACACGCTAAGTGTGACATTTCTAGAATCACCAGAGACCTACTATATTAGTCTAGGGAGGCTAACAATAAATTAAGTATTATTTTCTTAAGACATGTAAATGTTCTTGTGGTTGTTTCTTTTGT
>BMAW01131841.1:1028-20436 GCA_019974015.1 Nephila pilipes
TTTTTTTATCAACATTTCCTTATCAGGAATGAAATGAAAAACAAACAATTACACATCATATTTAAAACAAATTTGAATAATTGCAAGGAAACATTATGTGAGGTTTATATTTTTTTCCAGAAAGCAAAATTAATCTTAGAAATCATTATTTTATTCTTTATTTAGCAATAATTCGTGTAAGTTTTATCAGAATAAACACAGTCAAACAATCATGATATGCATCATAAAATTATAAATTTTATGGTTTGAAATTATTTTTCCTCATAAAAAATTCAATTAAAACTGTCAGCAAATATCTATGAAAGAAAAGCAGGGCAATTCCGATTTTATTTTTATTATTGACAGAAAAATTTAAACATTAAATGGATCAGAAGTAAAAGAAATTCGAATAACTTTTGTAAATTAAGGGAAATATAACAACATTTTAAAAAGAAGTTAGATTTTTTAATCATTACACTACGTTATTTTTTCTAAACAAGTGGTTTTATAGGGATTTTCTTTTAATAATTAAATGCTAAATAATTATTCAAATAATGGGTACAAAGGAAAATAAAAGGCATCTAACTAATTTATATATTCTTCTTTCTGCCAGTTCATTCAAAAAGGCACTTGACTGAAATGCCGTAGCTTTACTCAATCTATTTCCATCCGAAACGTCATAAATATAAGAGAAAGTGGAAAGCGTTACATTTCAATTGAAGGAAAGCATTTATATGATTGACGAAACCCGGATGAAAGCGAACAGAAACGTAACAAGAGAAATGGAGAATCGAAATCGAAACCAAACTAGATTTTGAACCGCAGAATCAGGACAGGCCGGAACGACTTCCACCCTTCAGCATTACTCAAAAGCAATTTGATTATTTGAGATGCTAGAAGACAAAAGTCGCAAATGATATTTTCTTTCTGAAAGGCGCTACACAAATAAACGTACACCAGCCACAGCATCACATTTATTTGTTATTTCGATACGAGTTATTCTTGCTTCAAAAATAGTAAATTAAATCTCTATTATGTTGATTTGCTAATTACAATTCTTGTGTACAATTGTTGATTTATCTAGAGTTGTTTTTTTTTCTCTTGGTATATTTATGCGTGTTGACTGAATGTGAGGACTTTTTTCTTGTACTATAACTTCATCATTCAACATTGGAATTGAAATAGTAAAAACTTTATGACGTTGGGCTATTCCCGTTTTTCTCTTCACTAACCCAAGGGACTTTAATGTAATTCAAATTGCATAAAATTACAGTTTCTTCCCAAACAAAATGAAACGTGAATAGATAAATTAGATAAAGATAGAAGTGAAGTGAAGTGAATTATAGAGATAATAACACATGAATGAAATATATTTGAATTGAAGATGAGAAGGGATATATAGGATAATGTCCAACTGTAAGTTATTAGTATACAAATTAGATTGAAATATCTCAATTATGCTTCCAAGTTATAAAGCTGCTGTCAGGGAGAATTCTTGGAATCAAAAGGAGGGATTTTGTAACCTGAGATTTTATATTTAAATCATAATCTAGGATTGATAAGTTAAATGGTACTCTACAGAAAGCAACTCCGTACCTATTCTTCAAGGATTAATAAAGTATTGCATCTCGTTCTTATGTAACTTCAATTAGAATATAGTATTTATTGACTATTTAATAAGAAGAAAAGTTGTTGGTTAGAATTAAATAATGAGGAAAGGGCTTCACAAAATGCGGAATTCATTGTTTATGTGTAGTATATGATACGGATATTGAAGAAAATTATGCTTCTTAGGAATTAGTAGAGAGTGGAAAGGATTTGATGTAAAGCGTTTTAAAGAACTCCCGATCATTGATGCAATCTGTTCCAGGAGTGTTTTTCAATGTACTTAATTCACTATAAACGATTATTTGTCAACGTCATATATTTCATTCCGCTTATATTACAAAGGAAGTTCTGATAGTAAATTTCGCCTATTTTTTTGCACAAGGAAAAATTTTTGCACAAAAAATAAACCATATCATCGCAAGAAATTTATCCTGTACTATTTTTCGATATAGTCGTAATTGATATTGAGACATTTGTTGTAGCGTGCAATCAGTTTGAAGAAACGACTATGAGATAACTCGGTGCTCTGTGATGTTAGTAATTGTTGTACAGCCTGCTCCAGCTCAACATTGTTTGGGTTGGACCAGAACACGAGCAATATATAGTGTGAATTCCCCGTTTGACTCTCATATTATTCATGTCCTGTACTCAAGCAGTGTTGTTATCATTCGTGGATGTGTAGGGACGCCTCTTCGATCTTCATCATCCACATTCTGCCTTTCTTCACTGAACATGTAACACCAGCGTCCAATCATTTGGCGAGACATAACCTGTTTACCACAAAATGTCTATAGATGAATAATCCCACAAGTCCTTTCATACCGAATAACAGCAATTATTTCCATCGGCTACCACATTGTCAGACATACCTCGGGCACGCTTGTCTGCTCCCGCTCTCTTTTCTTCGTCGTTCTGAGCATGCGTCGTTCTTCACTAAAGCTATTCCCGTCGTTGATCAGCAAAGGGTATGGATTCCTATGGAGATTGTTTGTTTCATCAGGTGTGCCATGTACCCTTTTGAAAGAAATGACGAATATTACTTTCAGAACATCCCTTGTATATTACTCATTTCTGTAAATATGTTTGCAACTTATACTATTTTTGCTTTGGTATATTAACATATTACGCTGATTTAGCGAAAACATTCTTCTATCTTTAATTTCTGAGGTTTCAACATATATTTTGCATTAATACATAAAAATGAATACAAATTTAAATTCATATTAAACTCAAAATCAATGAATTAAAACCTCGTTAAGTGGGATTAATAGGAAGTAGACTGATAGTTGAGCCTAGATATCGAAATCTGGGTTAGTAGAAAAATGGCAAAAAATTAAATAAAATAAAGTGTATTCATTGAGAATCATTTTTATATTACAGAAATTGAGTATGAACTCTATTTATAAATGATAAACTCGTCTGATATTTGAGCAATGATAGAGCGCGTAAAGTTGTTTTATTGTATTTTCGGTTTACACAGTATAGTTACGTATGACATTTGTCACTAGTTGTAACTAGATTCGTAAAATATGCACAGATTGATTTCTCTGTCTCCCATTTCTTCCCCCTTTCATTCGTTCATAGTTGTTAGAGTAATTCAGTAATGGAAGAGAATATTTCGAGAATTCTCCGAATATATATATTGTAAAAAACAGCGAGATTTATAAATAAAATTGCATTTTTCCGTATATTTTTCCTAACATTTGGTAGTGGAAAGTATGTTAAACTGTTCTAAAAGGATACAATTTTAAGTTGAAAGAGAGGGGAAAAAAGAAATGTAAATGAAGGGGAAAAGGTAAGGAAATGAAGATACTGTTTCCTTTAGCTTCATACCAAAGATATATCAAACAATTAAACAATACATCCAACTGACTGGCAATACGTTGTTACTGCCTAACACAAGGCCTCATTATTTTTTAGATGGCTTCCTAAAGGATATTTAAATAATGTTTTTTCAGTAAAACTGAACGGAGAATTATGTATGTTTTTCATTTTTATTTATTTCTTTTATTTCATAAAGTTGGTACTATATTTGTTTTATCCTATTTTCTGGAGCAAAAGATTCACTTATACAGTACACTTGAAATAATTTGCTTTTTGGTGTGATAAAAACACTTTTAACTTTAAACGCTCTGTAGAAATTGTTTTCAATATTTTACATAGATCTTATACTCTTTGAAAATTTTAAGCAATACATTTTCCTATTATATTGCCAATAAAACTGCTATCTATTTATTGTTAACATAAGTGGCGTTTGTTTGTCCTAGGAGTTTTCAGATAAAACTGATTGATTAATAAGAAAAAACTATTGTTATAATGTTTGTGTTCATTGTATAATGTTATAATGTTTACTGTTCATTGTTATAATGTTTACTGTTCCGAAATAATAACCTCTTAGGAGTGAATACATTAGCAAAAGCTTAAAAAAGAATACACAATAATGTAAATTGATCGCAAAATTCAATTTATGTAAAAAATGCCAAAGGTAAGTAAATTATTTGTTTGATCTTTTTTCAATATCAAAAATGCCAACAATCATAAATACTCTTGAATATATTCTTAAAAAGAGTCAAGGAAACTGCATATAATGATAAATACTCTTACTCTGCATATAAAATACTCTTGAATATATTCTTAAAAAGAGTCAAGGAAACTGCATATAATGATAATCTTGTAAGATATTTTAAGTGATTATAACCGTTCTTAAAAAATATAAACTATGATAAAAATATCGTCACATTTAAAAAATATTACTTAATCTCCTTGAAAATATTTAATTTTTTTTCCTATGGAAATGTCGAGTATCTAGTATAAAGATTCGCATGAAAATCAGATTTATATCTGAATCTTTCTTTTATTTCATGAAACATATTTACTACTCTCAGCTTGAGTAAAATAACAAAACTAACTCTCTATTTGAGGTACAGAATAGATTAAAGTAATTGAAAGGAAGACTATATACGTTGCAGTTACAGTTAAATGCATAAACTTAATTTTAAATTCGACTTGTACTGTAATAGCAGTCACGAAGCTGAAACATCTTCAAGTGACCACACTCAATCGATCAGTCTTGTAGTCTAATCTGATATTTCTCCTTTCGACTACTGATTCAGAAAACTTACATAGGAAAATTAGAAAATATTCTTCTTTTACTACGTATTTGCATTGCTGTAGGAAAAAATATTTGGATATTAAAAGAAAAATGATACAAATTGTAAATACAATTAAATATAACCCACCTTAAATTTAGAACTGAACTATTACAATCAACTCCAGGAATTATAATCAAGGAGTTGCAGTCTCTTCTTAATGCTTTACTATGCAATTAATCCATTAAGTAGTCCAATCTGACCTCTCGAGTTTTGAGTTCAGAACAAACAAATTCACAAAATAAAGCTAGAAAACACACTCATTTCCTATTTTTGATTATCAGTTTGGGACATGATACTTGCAGGATATTATGCTTGCTGGAAGAAGTAGTATCAACAGAAGAGAGTAAAGTCACTCAAAACAACTTAGTAAAAATAAATCTCGTATTTATTTCACAATGCTACATAGCTCTCATTTATAGATTTTATTTGTCAGTTTCTGTTGTAATGGACAAACATCTGTCGTAATCTGTTGTTATGACTCTTGTTCATCCTTGTTTAGGTTTTTTCTTAACAAATCTGGTCTCTGCCTCTGCTACCTCTTCAAATTGCACACAACGCCGGGAGTTACGTTTAAGTGTGTATCAATATACAAGTGATAGTGCTTTGTAGCGACTTCAACAATTTTCTTCCACATTCTTTTTTCCAAAGTAATCTGGACACGTGACCAATGCTTTTCGTCGAGTCGTAGGTTCGAGCCTTGACGGCACTAAAGACCCCAAGTGTAGCCGGAGGTCTTCTCATCGGCTTGATGTGGAAGTTGGGAATATGAAGTGTTAGCTCATGTGTCGAGGTTCAAAATTAAGGGGTCTGTCTCCGATAGTACTCGTGTTGCTTCCAGTGCGACGTTAATAATGCCAATCAGCCAATCAATTTTTTAAGAGTATATATTTTTTCGCTTACACAGTTTGCTTTTGAATATCACGGAATGCTACAAAAAGAGAAAAAAATAAACTATCGAATATCAAAATGAGCGAATGAACGAAATGGTAAAATTAGGACGTGCACTTACAAAGCATTTTCCTGTAAAATCCACAGCTCACACACACAAGTACACTTACGTAATTGACACTAAAAAGATACATCCTTATTTGGAAGGGTTACTTTTACCTTCCATTCTGTACTTTTCAAAAAAATTCAATTCAAAATGCAAATTTCCCCAGTTTTGAACTCAAATGTCTGTGTTTGGAAAATAAAACAAATTTTTCTAATGAAACTGCGATGCAATGTTTTCAAACCATCGCTTTCAAAACTTATTAAGAATCTGAATAATTTGTGATTAAACATTTATTTCCTCCGGTCCTCTTTTCTAATTCATTGAAATCTGTTATATAAGAATATTATTTGTTGTTTTACATTGCGGCGTGTAATGAAAAGGATAATAAAATAATTTTACAATGTTTTTAATCAAGCTACTTGAAAAAGACCATTTCAAACGACACCGTATGCTCTGGACATTACAGCTAAAGGTAATCAAACTTACCCTAATAGAGAGCGTATCGTGAGATTTGTATTCATTAGGTTGACCTGCTAAATATATCGGTTTTACGTACTTCTTTCCAATGCGTAATGCAAATCTGTTATACTGAAGAAGACATACGTCTAACAGAAATTATTTTTATCGTTGTATGAGTTTGAATTTCTGGGCATAAAGCCAGAAAGTTCATAAAAAGGGTTATTAAATATTAGGATAGAAAAGAATTAAAGTTCTATATTTTCCTGATGTTTATTTGAGGAGAAAATACTTATTTCGAATGTTTTATACTTATTGTATTAATGTGAATCAATTCCTCTATTTTACACCGATTCCTGGTGAAAAGGGAGTAATAACATATCCCGCGCTATTCCTATGCAGCATTAGAATTTTCATTAACTTGGAAACTGTAAATTGATTTAGATTGTAAGGCTGAAAAAAGTTATTAATATTTCTTATTTTCTATAAATGCTTGAATAACTTTGAATTTGATTTTTCACGATTACTTCGATTTTTGAGATTTTTTAATTGTTTTAATGATAAAATCTTTTAAAAATTTTTGACTCCAATATTTATTGATCTCATGAACTTTTGACGAAACTAAAATGTTCTTTTCTTGAAAGTACGTTTATGTTAAGTGTAATGAGTTTTTCACATATGTTAAGTGTAATGAGTGTTTCACATATGTTAAGTGTAATGAAAAAAAGTTAAGTGTAATGAAATTGTAAAAACTTTTATATAATAAAATAAAAAAAAATAATTTTAAAAATTACGAAAGTTAAAATGCAAGGTTAATTTCATTCACAAACAGGAAAATATGAGTCTCTAATTAAAGTGAAAGTTATGAAAACTTTAGATAGTATTAAATATCTTCTATTTTTTACAAGAGCCTTTATAAGTACATGTATATAAACATTCATATTGCAAACAAACGTGATCTCAGATAATTTCTGCGCAGTTTCGAAAATTCGTGTTTCAAAAGAATATTATTTTTGCAGCATATTTTAATGTTATTGTACGTTCAGAAACCTAAGTAATAAAATTTCTTATGATTCATTTTATTTACGAGCTATTTTACTTCAGTTTAGAAAAATGAAATTTCTCATAAAAATTCCACATATGAAGTTTACTAGAATATAAATTCCTAGCAACATATAGGTTTCGAAAAAAATAACCCTTTCCTTTAAATCAAAAGTATGGAAAACACATTCAATAAAAAAAATTGCCAAGGTAACTGAATTCCATATTTTTCCAATATGTTGAATTGTTGCTATGAACGAAGAAAAATTTTCATTTTATTTCTTAAGAAATTGAATATATTGCTTTTTATATGAACGAGAAGAGGGATATTAGAATCTTATCGATCAGTTTCTGAGAGTTAAAATTTTAAAATTCTCCAACAAAACATTTTTATTCTGGAAATATATTTATTATAGAAAAATTCCATTTATGATTACTTAATGATTGAAACCTTATCTTAAGAATTAATAAAGCGAAATTAAAACTATTAATACAAATATATTTTGAAATTTTGAAGTAAGGAAACAATGCTTTCTAAAAGTTCAAGTCGAAATCTTTTCACTGAATCACATTTGAAATTTCAAGAAAATAAAAGGTAAAAACTGTAATATTTTTAAAAAAATATAAAGTAAAATTTGAAATTGACTTGGATAATTTCATTTCAAACTATTTTTCCTTCTGTTAAGTGTTCTGAAAGCAAAATTATATAAAATGAATATTAATTAGATTAGTAAGCGTGCTACAAAACTCAGGCTCCACAAAAGCACTTCTCCCCAAAAGAAAAATATCTTACAATTTCATATGTCATTATTTTATTTCTACATTCAATTCAAATGTACAAAATTGTTTCCGATAGTATAATAGAAAAAAGACAATGATGATTCTATTCCAGTCGAAAGCCAGTTCAAAAAATATTAAAATAAGAGCAAACTAATTGGTAAAGTAGACGGTAATATCTTGTTCAAGAATTCAAAACAAAAGAGCGATACGTAATAAATATCTTAGAATAAATGTGTTACCTTATAATCATAAATGTCAGATAATGTGGAATCTTTTAACCTAGGCATCATAGCATTGATTTCATACCCATCGTTCTTTGCAACGCCATTCTTTTGTTTCATTATTCTTTACTTTTAAATAGCGTTTCGTTCGATTTCTCATTACGATTATTGGCAATTTTGAAAGGTGCTTATTTCGCCAGAATGCAATCTTCAGTATTGAATCGCTTCTTGGTTGTACTTTTTTTTTGGATTAATCGTTTTCGATTTCTCAAATGTACGCTTTATCTGTTCCATTTCATCCATTATATTTATATGATTTTACTAATTCAATATCTTTTAAATTGCATGATATACGGAAAATAATCGAAATTAATTTTATTTTTTATTTTTGGCTAATCCTAATTAAAGTATACACGTCTTAAGTCAGATTTGCTTAATTCATAGTCATTGTTATTAGATGATATTTTATAGTTCGTGCACGACTATACATCAAATGTAACGACAAATAGCAGAATTTTGTACTAACATATAATTCACAAAACTGTAAATAATATTACGTTACTTATATTTACTTTTATTTCTAGCATAAAACTTATTTTCTATATAGCACTAATCATTAGAACATTACCTATAATATTTTTTCTCTTACAATCCATCTTAATACTAAATATGTATGAGTTATAATAATCTTTCCCTCTTCTATAAAATTCAATCATTAAATGCGAATACAAAATAATGTAGAGTATTTTAAATATAAAATTAGATTGGTTTACTTGAAGGTATATATAATGAAAGGATTCATATTACATGAAAGATAACATATTTAACTTTCTACCATTGTTGAATTAAAACCTAGCTACGGAATTTTGGGAGAAAAAATTTATTACAGCAGGAGATTTTTTGGTAAAATCGTTTTCTGCATTCTCTCAGTAGTTAACCTCATAAAACATTGAAAAGATACATACTAATTAAAATCTATAAATAATAAATAGCTCATCTTAAGCTTCAAACATCCAGTCTCCCGGAGAAATAAATCTTCTTTCTTCCTTACTAAATACTTCACACTTCAAATTCTGTAAACAGAGTTTTCGAAAATAATTCTTATTTGTGTTTTGAGATTCTGTAAGAGTCCAGTGGATGTTTAGAACCACTCATTTGTGAAACGGAACTGAATTTTGATTATAATGGTCATTGAAATTCAAATTAACTACTTTTATAATTTTACATGACGTGCTTTATATAAAGGAATTAATAGTTAAAAAGTATACAAAAAAAAAGAAGAAAAGTTTCCTATACGAGTTTTCAAAACGATTTAGCCACAGAAGTACACCTTTTTATAATCATATTATTCCTGCCACCGTTTAAACAGGTAAAGAAAATGAAAATATCGAAATGGACAGTAGTATACTTTTCGATAATAAATTAAGAAACGAAAATCGTTAGATATTAAATTTAAGCTAATATTAAATAAGTGAATAATCGTTAATTGAATGATCAGTTATTAAATTGAATTTATGTTTGCAACATGTAATTAAAATTAAAGTAAATGATAAATTATTAAATTGAATATATTTAAGCTAAATTTATAGAGTGGAAGTAAACGTTAAAATATATATTTAAGCTAAATGTAATTGAAATTGAAGTAAGCGATTAAAAATTGACAAGTGATCTGGTACGCCAAAAGTGATCCAGTGATGCAACTGAAACGATAAATCATTAGGTGGCTAATAATTACAATATATTCGTTATTTTTTTATATTATGAGCTCATGAATATAATAAAAATTTTATTTTAGAAATTTGAGTTAGTTTCACTGTGTGTGCAAATGTTTTATACACAAATGATCCTAATGATTTGAAGTGAATTGATTTATAATCCAATATACCATCTTCAATGAGAATCTCTTAAATGTTAAATAAAAGTTTAAAAAAATAATTTCTTATGTAAAATATTTTAATTTTAAAAAATTAAATGTTTTCCTATTTTTTTATTTAATAAATGTATACACTCTCTCTCTCTCACCTCCATCCATATATATTTATATACATATATATACATGTATATATATATATATATACATATACACAAACACACACACACACACACACACATATATATATATATATATATATATATATATATATATATACTAGCAGACCTGTCCAAGCTTTGCTGTGGCAAAATTATACGTTCAATTATATTATAGTAAACTATTCAATACAGTCAAATTATTAAATAGGAATAAAGACGAAAACCTTGTAGTTGATGTAAAAATTCACGGGAATGAGATTTGAACATTATGTCCAATGTCCAAATTAAGAGGTGATTGATGATAATATTTGTGGAGTTAATATTAAGCACAAATCAATATAAAATTTTGATTTTTATATTTTATTCATCTCATCATAGTTTTTATTAAATGAGTAATTTACGAAGTTCTTAATTGATAACATATAACAATTTTTAAATGAGTTAGGCAGTGTATTATTTTTTAAATGAGTATTATTTTTTATATTTAAATTCATCATTTTGAATTATAAAAATATTTAAATTTAAATTAATTCAAAGCTATTTGGTGCACATTATTCGTGGTTAATTAACCTGTTTCTTGCTAACACTAATAGATTCGATGTTTTTCCCACACGTGAACATGCAGCATATAATTACCCATGAGAAAAACGTAGATTTTTAGAGTCTAAGCCGCAAATTGACATTCTTTGGCTTTGAGACGTATTTATGATCATGGCGAAAGCTAACAATATCGGAAACTGGAGCCTTTTAAAGGGTATCCCAGATTCTGATGCTATCATTGGAATCATTGGTAACAGGACTTCTTCTGTAAACATTCCAGTCAAAATGGTTGCTTCAAGAATATTTCCGGTGATATTTTTGATAACCAAACATATACCATTGAATAATTGAGGTGGATTCAAATTACGCAGAAGAATAATAGGTGAACCATTCTTCAACCGAAGATTATGTGGGTGTTTTCTGGGTATATCCAGAAAATTTAAAAATTTAATTTCAAAATTTACACTTTCGTTTTCATCAACAACAGTGTCGATTGATTTGAAGGACACCAGATTACTTGGCAACAACTGTTATATCTGGAAGTTAATGTTATCAACATCAACATTTTTGGATGCCAAAATAGGCCAATTACCAAGCCAGTTATGATCCAAGTGATTATTCCGTATGCCCCGAAGATACTCTCAATTAATCATTTTTTCCCTGAACTACAGTGCCGAAATTATCTGGCAATCTATTGCATTACGTATTTGTTTGCAGTTCTATTCTACCGTTTCTAATATCTAGCAATTGTTCGGAAAACATTTGTGCAGATGGATCATTTTGCAATTGTACGCGCATGTTTATGGTTAGTAGAAGTGTTTCGACATTTTGCCATAAGAACGATTGTTTTAAACATACGATAATCTCATTGGTGAAATAATAGCGTGGAATGACTGGCGTACATTCCGAAGAAAATAAAATAGATATATGGTTTAGGAAATTTCAAACAAATATATTCATAATTTTTTCAGTATCATTGTCATCATGCAAACATAGGTAAAAAGCAGTTTTGAGAAAAACGCATTTAAAGTTTAAATCATTGTAACTTTACATTACATGTGGTAGGCTAAAAATCCCAAGATTTGTATGTTACATCTTCATTAACATCATTTTTAGTAAATTTTCTTTTCTTTTTAGATCTGTTTTTTTTTTTTTTTTTTTTTTTTTTTTTTTTTTTCTTCTTTCCGGGCAGTTTTCACACTACGTGATGAATAGCGTCTTTATTCAGTTATCCGCTTTTCATCAAGTTGAGCAAACCCTTTCAATGTATTTTTTCCTACTTGCACATAAGCTCCATTTAAGACATCAAACAAATCTTGAAACCCTTTATTAAATTGTATGACGGCCAAGTAGTCGCCTAATCGTAGAATTTGCAACTCTCTACGAAAACTTCTTTCGGTATAAATTTTCCACAAAACGACATTAAAACTTTCATATGCATTTTCTGATTTCCCATGCATACCTTTATTCTGTAAATGCTTGTCGCATAGTTTCATATAATGAGGTTTAAATATGTCCATTACGTTTTGGGGTAATCCTTTACCAGTATCATTATGTTACCAGTATTTCAAGGCCTTGAACACACACGTTTTTGAATGTGTCCCATACATTCAAACTTTCTGACACTATTTTCACCATAAATATTTCTAATCGTATCAAAACCATTTGAATGACCATCCCCATAAAAATGTACATATTTTAATTTTCTCATGTGAGTTGATCCTTCAAACATGCGATAGATGCCGATGGGTTCCATGTAAATAGATGATCCCATATGTTTCCCACACTTATGAGTAATTCTACCTTCAGGACTTTTCTGACAAAATCTGCACATTTTTGACATATTTTCAATGTCCAGCACTTTGCCAGTATCTATGGATATGGCACTAATACATTCATTCAGAGACCAATGTCCTCTTCGCTACCATGTTCTATCGACTGACACGCCTCACTGAACAATTTTATCAAAATTATTTTTCTCGTGAATCTCAGTGGCAGCCTCATTCACAATTTCATGTACCACATTACTAGAAACATTCCTCAAGTTTTTTTCAAGACATCTGTAAGCTTTCTTAGATGGCATGTTCAAATTCATAGCTGAACACAGCTTTTTTGCAGCAGAATATCCTTTTCCAGTCATCCTCCAGCCAAAAACAAATGCGAGGTTGGTGCTGTGTATTTTGTTCACTTTTGGAGATGTACAAAAGGAGATGGAATATTCACAGTTCGGACATTTTAGTAACACATTAGATAGATACTAAGCCAAATACTGATTCTTCGAAAAGCTTTGTACCATTTTCAAAACACTCAGGATAAATGAATGAGGAAATAAAATCATTTAAAAGTTTAAAATCAGTTATTATGTTATAGTCTTTATTTTCTAAATTAACAATTGTTTTTGAATGTGGCTGAAGTTTTCTTTCACTTTCTGTTGATGTAACACAACTATCAGTGTTCTTATCATCCACATTCTTGATGTAACGGTTTCCCTTAAACATATTTTTGAACAGATCTTTGATTTTGCCTATTAATCATGATTTTAACAAAATACTAATGCTAACTAATAAGATCAAAAATATCTAACTGAAATTAATTTCTATCAAAATCAATTCCAACAAAATTGAGTACTATCATAAACACAGTTTAAGCTTTGTTAATACAAAATTATTGTCAAACGTTTTGAAGAAATTGGGTGTTGCCAATCGGCAGATCCTAAAAGCACAAATTAAACAAATATTTTGGAATAAAAAATTATCGTGACTATATATTAAGATAAAAAACTACCCTATCTCTCAAGTAGGAACAAACTGCACACAGTGTGCAAAATTTCATTAATATCGGTTCATTAGCCTAGGAGTTCATTGTGGACAAAAAACGGGCGCAAAATTTTTTACATATAAAGATATATACATATATATGCACGTATATATATATATATATATATATATATATATATATATATATATAAAAAAAACACTAAATTTAGGCATAGTTTAAAGACTATATTATATCTACTATTCCAATAAAATATTAAATATCTAATTGTATTAGTTTTTTAAATATCCTGCTCGCAAGTGAAAAATCTCAAACTGATAAAAATCCATTTAAAATTTTTTATAAAATTAAATTTTGAAACTTGTGAATCAAAATGCTCCAGGATGATATAATTTATTTTCTGTTTATTCCGACAAATCCTTTTCTTTATATTTATCATTTGTTTTGCTACAAGCGCCTCAAAAATTATTCCACATTCTTTTTTATTTTTGGAGTTTCGAAGTTAACCATCTTCTGTCAGTAATACATCTACAGTTCAAAATATTTCTATGAAAAATACTTCATATTTCTTTCTAAATATGAAGTATTTTTCTCTAAAAAAATACTTCAATATAATCATTGAAAATGTTATTAGCCATATTTGGGGCAGTCTGTAAAAATTGAAGGGCAGAATAGACAAATAGACAGAATTCGATAACTAACAAATAGTCTTTATTTTGGTTATTCATCTTACCAAGCTTTGTAATAATTCAGCCTAGTATCAGAAAATATTAATGGGGCTTATGAAATAAAATAAACTGAAACACACGTCAAATTCGAAAATGCGTGGGAATGGCGTTTATTTAAATGCTGATTTTACTAAGACATACAGTATACAATTATTTGAATAACTTGGGAAATTTTCTTAGTATCTATGGTATTTAATGGCTCAGATCAAAAGTGCAGATTAAAATGACAAATAACTTAAATATTTTTCAAAAAAAAAATCAAAAATTTAAAGTTTAACATGGCTGAGAATATCGCAAATAATAAGCATAAATCTTATGTATATAAAAATTATGAAACTTATCATCCAGTTCAGAATATACACAATATTATGTTAATATTTTTTAAGAGAATTAAGTGTATGAAATATGTTTAGTATGTGTCTTCAGACGGAAGAACAAAATTTTGAGAAAGTTTCAATTATGCAATTGAGTGCGCCATATTGCCTTTATTACCATTTAAGGATCCATTATTGTTATTGACAGATGGTAATGAATGAAATTATTAATTATTTTACCTTTAATATGTAATTGGAGTTCTTAACTTTGTGACTATTTTCTTCATAATTTGACCGCGGTAGCCTAGTGGTCGTGGTTTCGGATTCATGACCGGCTGTCTTCGTTAAGTCGTGGGTTCGAGCCTTTGCAGCTAAGGACCCACCATACAGCCGGGGCTGATGCACGTTAAATCTGTAGGGGGCCCAAAGTCCTCCCGTTGGCGTGGTGTGAATATTAGGAGGGGGGGTTGCCATCTCAGGTGTCGTCCTTGTCACTTGACCATGTTCAAAATTACGAGGTCCGTCGCCAATAGCCCTCGTGTTGTTTCTAGTGCGACGTTAATGTAAACAAAACTAAACTAAACTAAATTCCTTCATAATTTTACTCTACATCCATCCCTTAAACTATCATTAAATAGTACAAAAATTCAAAACTAGTTGAAGATATGCAACACCTATAGATAAAATCTTTTGTGAATTAACAACATAGAATAAGTAAGGTCGATCTGCTCCGAATCTCTCTTAACTCAGTTGATCCTAGATTATATTCTAATAATAAAGTCTTAGCTTATCAAATCATTCATTACGATTCAACATTTCTAATTGCAACTCTTACCATGTGAAGTATTGTTGAAGTGAAATAAAAACTACAAAATTGTATTTTGGTTAAATTTTCAACCTATACTTTCAACATAATGCTTTTCATTGAGTTCTTGTTAAATAAAATTACATTTCATTTTAAGAAATAATCGAAAAAGTACTCAAATAATAAGAAAAAAATTATTTTCGTTTGAAATATATATCTAATGATATCAATCTCATTCAGGCTTCAACCGAAATAAAATGAATTAAAAAAAAAATTAGGTTAAGCATAACCCACACCAGAAATCCCCAGTTTCTTCACAACAAATTTATAAATATATATATTTGTGAAAGAAATTTTTTTTTTCAACATTGTACGTTTTTTTTCACAGCTGTGTCAGCAAAATTGAACACACCAGAAATTAAATTTTCATGTGAAGGACAAGAAATATTTATGAACAAAACTCAACTGCTTCTCTCTCACCTATAAATCTTTTTTTCTGTTTGCTTCTGGAGTCTAAAGATAAATTAAAATTTAAGGGAAGAAATTCAGTTTAAAACGGGAAGAAAAGGAAGATAGAAGCAATAAAAGTAGGTCAAGAAAAAATAATGTTTTCAATCTTATGTTTGTTTTATAAGAACGATACGTCAAATAAGCAAAATAAAATTCTTTATAGAAAAATACTATATTTTTTAATATCTGGATTGTACGTCAGTTAAATATTTAAACATCAGTTCAACGAAAATATTAAAGGAAAGCGTATTCATGTTTACACTTCTATTTTTCTATTTCTTTTTACTCTAATTTTTTTTATTCTGTGTACAAAAATGCCGCTAAGAAGAACAGAAGTGAAAAGAATTTACCTCCGTAAAAATGAAAATTTGATATAAAAATGCATGCAATAACTAAAATTTAGTCTCATTAGTTTCTTATTATGTATTAAACAGATATTTGAAATGTAAAATTTATATTGTATCAAGAATTGTATCATATTCTTAAAAAAATCGAATTCTTATTGACTTAATACATTTGCTGTGAAAATGAGATATATATGTTCATTAATTAGAATTCATTTGAAACTTGGTTATTAGAATCAAAGTAATCTGCAACTTTAAAAAAATTAGCTGTATGTTTTTATTGAATAAATAAACAAAAAATGTTTACAAAATATTCATATGCATTCATAAATTCCTTATCTAAATTTATACTCAATTTAGTACTTCAGGTTACATAACATTTTAATTTTCGTCGGAGTTATTGAATTTCCTCTGCTATAGAAATATCTAAAAATATTTCGTACTTCGAGAACTTTAAGAAATTTGATACATTTATTTTTTCAATTGAATTGTTTGTGTTAGTTTAGTAACATTTAAATCCAGTTTTAATTACAATTTTGCCCTTATACCAGCTTAATTATTCAAAATAATTATAGAAAAGATTAAGAATATTCACTTTGAACATTCCAATTGTGTTTTACCAGACAACACAAAGTGTGAACTAAGTACTGAAAACTAGACCCGAATTAGTGTAAATTTGTTTGTGCATCTTCTAGGGTCACAAGTGATACATTTGCTTAATGTGTCTAGCCTACGAGAATAATTTTTTTTTTCAAAACCTGATCGATCTCGAAATGAAAGCGACAGCGAAATTCAAAACTGTCTTACTTGGTACATTTAGATACACCTTCACGCTACTTCTCCACATAGTCGTCGCTCTGATGGAGACATTCCTCGAAGTGTGGTACCAACTTTCCATTACCCTCGTCACAGAAGGTAGCCACCTGTGCATTCATCCAATCATCAACACTGTCTGCAGCTCGTTGTCTAAGCCAAACTTCAGCGTTCTTAGCCAGCGTTTCATAGAAGTAAAGGAATGGGAATCGCAATTAACCAAGTCCGGTCTATATGGTGGGTGATCAAACACGTCCCATCAAAAATGCTGAAAAAGGCGTTTTTTTTTTACAGCTGCGCAAAATCACTCATGCAAGTTTATCCATTCACATTACCCATTCATAGATGAATTTCAACTGGATTGCACACTTCAACATGCAGAATTCTAATGACAACCCACACTTAACACCAGGTGGGTGACTGTGTTGTTCGAGACATGTTTAAGTGTTCAATGCACGCTGAGAATCGACAACTGCTATTTAACGCAATCGAAGGGCATACTAGATACACTGCGCAATTTATCTGTGCACAGTGCCATTGGAGTTTCTAGGGAGTTTTCAATTCGCGACCTATTGGAGTTTGGAAAAAAATAGCACGTTCAATTAACGGCATTGAATACACAGCTGTAAAACATTCTTTCTTCCACATTCATGTAGTGAATACAGGTTCTAATATGATTAAGGATAAATAAGAAAAGTGAAAGATGTCTACGTTATATATAAAAACTTAATTTTCTCATACTTTAAAATAAAAGCTACCTTGGCAAAATCGTGAGTTGAATGCGTCTTTCTGATACTATTGGTGCAAAAAAATAATGCGTATAAATCTATCGTGTATAAGGGAATCCTAATAATAATACAATAGTTTGGTATACTGAAGATACTGTTTTGTGTGAGTTACTAATATTTGTATGTGTGTGTGTGAAATTATTCTGATTGACCAATTGCGTAAATAATCAAACTTTCCGAATTTCCTAATTATTGAAACAATGAAACATATTTTAAAATTTCTTGCATTTTTATTCTTCATTTTATTCATTTCAACATGCCTATATATAAATTGCTGAGAAAACAGGGAGAGAACAAGATTTTTTTATTTTTTAAATATTCCTATTATTTTTAATAAATAAATCCTTCATTTTTAAACATTATGCCGTTAGTCATTAAGCTGTAATATCAAAGCAAATTTCTTAAGGATTCTATATAATGAATAATGAATCAATAACTTCCAAATATTGTTCATTATTAAGGTTTCTCAATACCAAAGTCAGCATTTTTTAAATTCTTTATTACCAGTAAAATGAATAATAAGATTTAATATATATATGTCTAGACAAAATTTCACGAAGATGTGAATTTTCGATTAAATTTAAAATGATATATAGCACTATACTTTTCCGATAATAATTTGTACCAAATTAGGATAACAATAAAAGTACGCTTATTCAATTCAAATATAACAGACTAAAATTTCTAGAATTATTATTTCCAGAAACAGTGTTTATATCATATTTATTGCATTAATAATAAAAGAAAGAGGAATATCTATCTCAAGGAATTCGAATTTGGTATTTTTTCACATATGTTTGTAAAATTATTAAACTTTATGCTTTAAAACAGGACTTAATTCAGTCATGGCTCAGTCAAGAAACTTGGATCCTTGTAAATATGAATTTATTAATTCTACACAAGGGGGGGAGAGAGATACATTGGGATAGCGATGGACGTGCTACCAAGCAATCAAGAATGAAATGACCCAAAAAGCTCCCTGTAGGATCTTTATTATTTTTAGATTTCGACTAGTTGGATGAGAGAGAGAGTTTCCCTGGTACTTATGGAGACTTAGAGAGAGAAATCTGATTTGTGGATTTATAGGCTTGAGGAATATGTTAAAAGATAGAATATGATTTTTATCAGAATATGGATGAAGAATCCTTGCGTGGTAGTAAAATGTTAAAGGCTGAGCAAGTTTAGGGTGATCATTTGCACACACACGCACATGCACACAAGGAAGTTTGTTTGTTGTATATATGTATGTAATATATATATGTAACTTATATATGTATATGTAATATGTATGCTCAACTATATCAACTCTTTCATAATAACATATGTAACATATGTAACTTATGTATAATAATAATAATATGTAATATATCATAATAACCTTAACTTAGCATATGTATATATAATATATACTCTTTCATATATATATAATATGTATATATGTATATATGTAACCTTATATGTATATATATAACATAATAATAATAATATGTATGTATATATAATATATGTATATGTATATATAATATCAC